>BGPT01002214.1:0-32933 GCA_003297045.1 Symbiodinium sp. clade C Y103 | reverse complement strand
AAATATTTGTTGTAAAAAATGTTTTAAAGAAATGTTGATATAAATATTCATGTAAATTTTGGACAAATATTTTTTGAATTACTGAAATTCTATCAGGGTAACCTTGCCCATATTTTACATGGACAAGTCTATTGAAGTTCTGATGTTGTTTCATTAAATCATTTGATTGGTTGTTGTTCTGATTTGTGTTCATGAGAATTATTCAGTAAATTTGTTGGTAGGTTTATTGAATAATTTTTCTGGTTCTTGGTTGTGATGATTTTGTGATGGTTTGAGACTGTTTCGTTTTTGTTTTCTTGGTAGTTTGGTTGGAAGTTGTTTTGTTTTTTGTTGATTGGTGACTGTTTGAGTTTGTTTTGCTGGTTGGAGGTTTGAGGTTGTTATGGTTTTTGTTGGGGTGTTGGTGAGCTGGAAGATGGGCAAGGGTAGTTCTAACTNTGACTGTTTGAGTTTGTTTTGCTGGTTGGAGGTTTGAGGTTGTTATGGTTTTTGTTGGGGTGTTGGTGAGCTGGAAGATGGGCAAGGGTAGTTCTAACTATATCATATTGCCACAGTGGGAATATATAGAAAGGGCAGATCCATCCCATCATGAGAATCCTGTCGCGATTCCAGAGACCTGGAGATCTTCCAGGATGTCCCCCTTCGGATCCCACAACGAATCACTCGGATGCTACCCAAAACAAAAACATGCAACTCCAAACATATGGAGGTTTCCTAAAATAGGGGGTATATCCCCAAATCATCCATTTTCAATCCGGGATTTTCCATGAAATAAACCATCCATTTTTGGGTACCTCCATTTTAGGAAGGCCCCATATGTTTCTTGAATTGTTGCTTGTATTCCCACATTTTTTTCCATGAAATACCAATGAAATCCCATGAGACCCATGTGAATTCTTCATACTCACCATCTGGGGGTTTCTCCGAATGTTCAATTTGATGGTCAAAAAATGCCGGGTGAAACTACCCGGTCAGTTTAATGGTGATAAAAAACAACCAAGATGTTGATGCTAACATCATCTCCTTTGGTAATATGTGAAGATAACTATGGTTTATGTATAAATTATAACTATAGTTAATGGGGTTTATAAACCAACTTATAACTGGGGGGCTATGTAAAGATATGTAACATCACCTTTTCAGCACTACAGATTGAGCATTGAGATCGTGGCACAATCTCAAAAGCCCACTAGCGTAGATAGTCTGGTTCATGCAGTTGATGTAGAATCATGTAGAATCCACACTCAACTAGTCAGTAAGTGACTAAGTGGGGTTATTACCCACTCAGACATGGGATACCCACCAGAACTGAACCTGGTTATCATTTATCTGACTGAATTGCAATGAACTCATCAACCTGAAACACGCTTTTGTTGTGGATCATTCCAAAAATCTTAGCGATCATTTACGGTGAGACTATGTTGAGGTCCCTAAAAAAATCTAGATGTATAAGTGTATATGCATGATACATATATATATATATATATGGGGGTTTCCATAAATGGGGGTACCCAAAAATGGTTGGTTTATAATGGAACATCCTTTTAAAATGGATGATTTAGGGGTACCCCTATTTTAGGAAACCTCCATATATGTATATATATATATACATATCCAATATATCCGTTTGTGGTTGGTAAATTCCCCCGTTGAATCCCAATTTGAATCGCACGTATCAACCACAGAAAGCAGATCAAGAATGGGATGATTTATACAGTAGTGGTGATAATCTGTATATATATATATATATATGAATTAGTTTGTGTGGCTACAGTGGTTACAATCTTCATATACATGTTATCATATATATATATACACATTATAACTTACTGGTGCTTAGTAGGGAATGGGGGAATGACCTATAATAACCACTAATAATCATCCCATTCCCCCATTCCATACTAAGCACCAGGAAGTAATTTTCGTTCTAGAAAAGACTCACTGTAGCGAGTGATGTGTTGAAACACCACTAATTTCACCGGCCGCTCCAACCAAGACACTGAGCTGATCTTCCAGTGGGCAAAACTAGTGGTTTGCCGCTCCTGGGCATTCTGAGCTGAGAAATTGTATGTACATACATGTGTATGTATATATATATATAGAGATGTACATATTATACATGTACATACATGCTGGATATATGTATCTGTACCTATATGTGATGTATGATACATGTATGATTATAGTATTAATATGTATTAATGATATCATAGATGTTGTCGATGTGCAAAGCATAGGTCACCATTTTGCCTGCCGCACTAAACATGTTCAGGCAAAGGGGGATCTGCCATGCCGCATCAGAAAAGAAATAGATGTGGGTTCAGAAGCGCAAAACAAACAGCAAATCTCAACGCCAGGCGTCAAGAAGCAACACCAAATACATTGTATTAATCATTGGATTGGTTAATGGGAAAATTTACAGGAAACCTCTATATTTCATAGGAAAAACCATGGTTTCCTGTAAATTTTCCCATTAACCAATCCAGTGACTATTGGCCTATTGGCCAATGACTAAGAAAACAATCTCTTTCATCATTTTTGTTGACCCGATACACCACACCTTCAGAAAGGGCAACAAGTCAGCTGGATTAAAAACAAGTCCAAGTGAATTTCTGTAATGAGGGTAAAACAATAATAAACCACCCATTTGGGAATAGGATATACCACCTATTTATGGTGATTTGGGGGATGGTTTATTATTGTTTTACCCACATTACCTGGAAACTTCCCAGCTTGGACGAGGGAAAAACGGAAAGCTCATGAATATTCGACATCTATAAAAAAAACTTCCCTCAGGCTCCACACCACTGGTTTTGTTCGTCAAATCCAGTTTTAATCCTGTCCCACTAACATTAGATACATCAAATACGGGACCCAGAAATGACTAGATCAGGGTTTCTAGGTTCTAGTGTGTATTTACTAACCTGTGTAAATAGATAATAATTCACAAACCTGAATTAAGGCTATTTTGGGATACTTACCCCTTCTAGCCATGATTCCAGTGAGGTCACGGTGAGGTCCTTATAATCTATATTTCAGCAAATCCATTCTATCACCACTAAGTCCTATTAAATCCCATTACATCCCACTAAATCCCATTAAATCCCTATTGTATTTTATCCAGATTTACATCATATTGGAGGAAATGGATTACCAAGGTTGTACCATGGAGCAGCCCTGGTCTCCTCGCACTCGATGCCTGCACCAGCAGCCATGGAAACCCACCGGAAGAACCAAAGGAAAATTGGGAATTCACATGATTTCACCAACATCAAAAATCGGATCCAACAATTCACTGGTTATTATATGTAGATAGATGGATAGATTGATAGATGGATAGATTGATAGATAGATAGATAGATAGATAGATTGATAGATAGATAGATAGATAGACCGAGCCCCATATAGATATACCCTGGCTATATTCTTTATTATATAATTCCACCAAGAAAAATGTGCTGGGACTTGCTTGTTCACCGCAGCTAAAAAGGTACATCAACCCCTCGTGGACATCAGTGGACCAACCCCTCCCAACTTGTGGCCACGCCACTCCTCAGTCTGACTTGGGGATCAACATCTCCGCTAGGGCTGGAAAATATGTTTTGTTGAAATTGCCATTCAGTAATAGGTAACAATAATAATAGTAATAATAGTAATAGTAATATATGTATGTAATATGCTTATATACATACATATGCGTGTAATCATAGAAAATATAAATATATATATATATGTATAATTCAACACTATACACTATTATTTGACATATCCACCACCTACTTCCCTGCATCCGAAGTCTTGCATCCCCAATTGCATCCCCAAGTACGCCAGGTGCTGCCCCTAGTTATGTTTGCTGGGAAAGCCAATCACCATCTAAATATAGTGTTAATCACCATAAACCAGCCATAAACCATACGTACTCTAGTTATCAACTTCGCAAATGCAGGGACAGCCCCAAGTACAGGTTTGCTGCCGACACCCTAGGCACAAGCGTGGTAAATTTGGTGAATTAAAGGGCAAAATTGCCGATTTCCCACCGTTGTGGCTATCACTATCATAAGCTTGGCTATATCCCCAGATCTTTTACAGATTCCCCATTATAACCATTGCCCCTAGTATCATAATCAAGGTAATCATTGAAGATTCACTTAACATGGTAATAGTAAGACCATTGCAGATTCTCCATTATATCCAAGACCATTCAATAAGTTGACGGGTACATTGAAATATATATTATATATACATTAAAATACCTAATCAACCATGAAAGGTACATTGGTACATTAATGGTATATCAATCAGCATAGGTATAATTATGATGGTATATCAGCCAACCTATTATAGTGGTATGTCAGCAATATCTATGATCATAGATTGAATGGGGAATCTTCTAACTATGATATCTTCAATGGAATTATAGTTATAATGGTTGGCTATGTAATGATTGAAGATTGCCCAGTATAATTCCATCCAACTCACCACTTCACCACCCTCACCTTGTCAGCTTTCTGACCTTGGCCAGGACTTCAGAGAGACGCAACGGACGGGTTGCGTCTCCACAATTTGGAACGCCCCAAATCCTCCTGTTTATCATCATAAGATCCGCTAAAGTCCAATGATTTATGATCATGTTCGCATATATTCAACTTAGAATTGCAATGTTAAATCTATGCAATCACAAAATGGCGTCCCAGGGGATATCTGAGAATTACATAGAATTACCATGATGTTCCAACTAGAATTGTCATTTTGGGATATCTCTTATTGTGAGACAGAACCAACGGGTTGATTTCGAAGATCGATCTGGTAAACCATGGTTGCTACGGTTGGAACTATGTGAAATTCATTTAAATTCAATATGTGAAATACTTAGCCTTTAAAGTTTCTGCAAACTCAGTTCTAGAAAATCTCAATCCCAACGTAACACGGGAGTTGAATTGCGATTCCAATGCATTGCACTCGAATGATGCCAGGCCCCGGCGCGGTTTCGCGCCGGAGCTAACTGCCCACCGGATCCGATGGTGGCCGTCTCCGGAAAGGCGGTGTTTTTTCAAGATGCGAAGAATGTTGGGATGACCCGATGTGCTAGTGGTTAGGAAAGAAATTCTGAAGAAAACATATCAAGTTAAGAAAAATTAGGATCTACCCTCAGGTAATTTAACCATAGCTATGGACAGTTGGGATGTAAAACGTCCGTTTTTTGGTGCAACAAGTCGCATTTTTGTTGGAGCCATGGTTTGGCAGGATTGAATGCTACATCTGGTTGGTGACTGGGCCATACCCTTAACAATCTGCTTGTTATTGGAAACATCTTCCAAATCCTTGGTTTTTTGGGTTCCAAGCTGGATATCAAGCAGGTACATTTGTACGAGTACAGGACTGGAATGACTTGAAAATGGGCTCAAAACCGTACAAGCGTGGTAAGAACAAGCCCCATGTTTGTTGGCATATGAGCCCCTGTAACTATGGTGAAATATATCCATTTTCAAGCCCAACTGAACCCCCAAAGCGAATGCAACCAATTGAGACAGGTCCTATCAGCTCTGTTCCGTCCCCGGATGGTTGATTGGCACGGTAGAAAGCCAAGGGACTACGATGATCGTCATCAAAATCGTTGACCAGGTAGAATAATCAAAAAAAAATCCAAAAATATCATTTCCTGGTGGTAGTCCTTGCTTCACTTCAAACGAAAACCATGTCTTTTTTTGCAACGTTCCATTGAAAGAGCCAGCACAACTTGCGATATCACCACTCCTCCGTTGTAGTTGTATGCCTTTCTTAACATCCCCCCGCATGGCGAAAAAACATGTTAGATGGCCAATCTTAGATACATGTGTGGCAAAAAACTGAGTTTCAAACTATCATTCACTGTCAGTTTACCAAATCCCTGTGTATATTAGAATATACATATACATATATATGTATATATCATATCTATAATATATATATATATATTATGGGTATATATATATAATGTATAGATGTATATAATATATTGTGTATATTAATATATGTATATATATATATGATATGTATATTTTTATATGGCACATACCATGGTCAAACCAACCAAAAGGACACCGCACCCATCGACTGGGCTCCGGCACTTCTTGGAGCCTGGTGACGAGTGCAACCCTGGTGCAGTACGCCATCGTGATCTGTCCCAGTTCTATCAGGGGCCTCCAATCCTTGTCTAAATTGATTTAGCTCAGTAGGGCAACTGTTGGCTTTATGATAGCTATATCCAAACCCTAGTAAACTAGGGTTTGTGATATCCGTAACTATATAATATTCATGAGGTTTCAAAACCAACGAACATAAGTGGGAGGCCTCACCTTCTAACCCCTTGGGGAGCTACCCTCAGATCCACGGATGCTACTTCCAGGCCTTGTCTTCCTCGGCCATTTTTGCGAGGTCTTCGAAAGATGTGTTCCTTAGCTTCAGCGACGGGTGGCTTCAACCCTATGGCGATTGCTCTCTTCGACACTCCTGAAACATGGCGATGGATGGCTATGGGTCACAACCCTGGCACTCAGATGGTAGCCTGAAATAGCTGATGAATGGATGCTTATTCCACCCAGTATGATAATAATAGGTTTTGACCCATCCCCAAATGGAAGTTGCTAAGGAGTGTCATTTCAGGTACGGACATCCAAGGGACAGTTGGGGAACGGGAATCACTTGTTGCGAATGACTGCAGCTGGTTTGATGTCGCAGGGCTGTCGAACTGCACTCCTTTCCTACCCTGCGTCTCGGCTTTGATTGGGATTAAAATCTTGTCAAAATACTATGTTGACAAAGTTGTGAGATTCGACTGATCCACCAAACAAAGCGCACATGTCCATTGCCCTTTGATTTTTTAGCATCATGTTCCCTACCTTTTCAGGGTTATTTAATATTGGGTACAAACCATTTTCAGACAGACCCAAGCATCAGACCGGTGGTGATGTATCAAATTATATCCCCACGATGACTATAAATCCACATGTTCCTTGATCAATCCCAATACCGTAAATCCCAATAAGTTGGTCTTCAGTATTCACCATCGGATCCATGTTGGACGGTGAGGCCCTGTGTATGGCAAAAAATGGGTCGACATTAATAACCATATCGCATATTTGTTGGTTACCCTCTGGTTACTTAACATAGCTATGGACAATTCTCTCATAATGGTGATTTCAATGGGCAAATCATCTACAAATGAGTCATTTTTTCAATAGCTATGTTAAAGAACCAGAGGGTATAAATTCCCATTTTGAATCCATGAGGATCCCATGAAATCCGAACTTTTGGCTAATGTTGCAGGATTTCAAGGATCATTGGTCCACCCAATCTGAAGGTGAACTTCCCTATTAGCCTGACACTTACTGTGCGATTCAGCAACCAATGAACAGTGGTATATTTTGTTCATGGCTCAACAATGTAGAGTGTAGTACACGAAGAATCAATACACTGCAATGAACTCACGATGTGCAACTTATAAAAGTACTAGAACAACAACAATGTCTACGCAAATAATTTAGAATGTAGATCATTTTCCAGGGTTTCCCTGTGGGGTTTTCCACATCTATGTTAGTTTACCCTAGGGTACATCCCTATGTTTTATGGCTTACCCTCTGGTTATTTAACGTAGCCATGGAAAATGGCCCGTTTATAGATGATTTATGGTGATTTTCCTATTAAAAATGGTGGTTGTCCATGGCTATGTTAAATAACCAGAGGGTATAAATTCCCATTTTGAATCCATGAAGATCCGTAAAAATCCCTATAGATCCATATTGCTGATGGTTAAGTTCCGTATACCCTACATCCATATTTTTGATGGCTTACCTCTCAAAAGTTTCCGGATAGATGGCTGCCCCAAGGAGCTCCAACATCGCGACTGCAATGGCCTGCTGCACTGCCTGCGAGGGAGCGGCAAACGTCAGGATGTTGCTGCAATGTTTCTGGAAGTTCGTAAGGTAAATCTAGGATTTATATGGAGGTTTCCTAAAATAGTGGTACCCCCAAATCATCCATTTGAATTTTTGGGTACCCATGACTTAGGAAACCCCCATATGATTTTGATTTTTAGTATCTTGTAGTATGGATATCATGGAGATATCATGGGATAAGAGACCTGTAATATGGGAAAACTGATAGTGAAGTCCAGCTGCACACTTGAACTCAAAGCGGCACTTGTTGTCGTCCGAGCCACATCTCGGCATCGAATCCAGTGACATTTTGTCCTGGCTGCCCACGGGTTTTCCGGCGTTGACCTTTGTTCCTAAGGTCACTCAATCTGCCAGGAAACCTCAGGCGGGCAGCACCTTCCATTTCAATCCAATATCCTTCCGATACCTCTTTTGGGTTGCGGCCAGCCATGGATTGCTGTAGTCGGGTGAATTTCCCAGCATGTCTTCGTCACCATTTCGTAGGGGTGTTGATCGATGATGACATGATCCACAATCTCTCCCATGTTTTTGGTATTTCTTTTTGGTAAACAACCAGGAAGCATAGGATATAAACTAACCAATTGTGATATATATATATATATATGGAGATATTAATCATCAGTAGTAATTCTTGGGTCTGACTGAAAACGCGGAACGTACCCGGTAAATTGCAATTTGAATGAGAAAACTATGATCAACCAGAGATTTAGCGGCACCCAATTTTTGGACAAGCTATGTAGAGTGTATGAATATCAATGGGCGACTAAACAATCAAACAGGGGGCGTATAAATGGGATTTAATACATAAACTTTGGAATTAGACCAACAAATATGTTGCTCAATGAGGTTGGTTTGTGCGAGTCCTTCTTTAACAAAATTACCTGAAGAAACCTATATATATATATACATATTATAGCAAATAAAAATTATTGGATGTCCTACCATGGTGCTGGTATATCTACTTACATGACTGGGTGAAATTTTGAAAAAAATTGGGGTAAATGTTTGGGTCAGTGTATTCAACCGCCCCAATGACAGTGCTTTAATCCTTCTTATAATAGTGGATGTTGGTGATTACCCTCTGGTAAACTAACAGTTTGCTATGGAACATCACCATTTTTAATGGGAAAATCCACTATTTCAATGGCCATTTTCAGTAGCAAACTGTTAGTTTCCCAGAGGGTAAACTCTTCACAAAAAAAATCTGGGGATTCACCTCTTTGGGGGGGTGCGGGTGGTGTAATCCAAGAGTGCAGGAACCTTAGTAGCCATGTCTCCGTACATATCATATATCCTTATTGTCATCCTATATATCTAATATGCGTTGAAATATGGTATGTATATATATATATATAATATGTAAATAAATGTGTGTATGATTGTCTATATATGAATATATATATATATATATATATATTATGTTTGCAATACCTGTTATAATATACTATAATATATGTATATTGTAGAATAGCAATGATATATAATGGTATCATACATAGCTATGGTTACAAAACCCACTTGCCAACGGGCCCCATCGCCCAAAGTATGTCAAACGCCCCTCGCCTCCATCAAAATGCCTGTTGCAATGCCCTGGGCGTCGGCATCGCGATGTGATCTGGGGAGCTAAGATGGGTAAATTACCATGTATCAATGGTACCGCGATACAATATATTCATTGAATTGGGTTAAGGGAAAATTTACAGGAAACCCCTATATTTCCTAGGAAATCTATGGTTTCCTGCAAATTTTCCCTTAACCCAATCTATTGATATATGATGATATATGCATGTTTTTAACAAAATCTCTATGAATAATTGTTAAATGCTGATGATATGTTACAACATATGTTTAAATATCACCATTTTTGGAATCAGATAGTGGATGAAAATTTGGGGTTTGCTCAAATGGTAGTTCCCCGGAACTTGGATTTGCCAAATGGTTGATGTTCCATTGGGGAAATCTACACAGTCATCTTAAACAAACCCAGGTAAATGATATGGATGTTGGAATCAGATAGTCACATGGTTGATCTCTTGCTGTTTCTACAGTGTGGGATGATATGGTTTGACAAATCATGCATGTAAAATTCAGTTACGCTTCGTACCTGAGGCCCATTTCCATCAATATCGCGTTGGCGTTTTTGTTTGGGACTAGTTTCGCAAGGACGAAGTCTGCAAAGTGGTGCCCCTAGTTATGTTTGTTGGTTTCTCACCCATCTACTTATAGTGGTAGTTATGATCATCATAAAGCCTACCCTAGTTAGACACCAACTTGGCTAACTCGGGCGCATCACCATAGCCAGTGAGATGGGACGACCGTTGATTCACAGGATAGAAACATGGAATATTGCCCAAAGAGAGGCGCAAGGGCAACGTTGGCTTCCCCTTGTCCAACAGGTGTCTGTCTTTGGCTTGAATTTGCGCAAGAACTTTTGTCGTGCCGCTCGATTCTCATCATCCATAATGTGGTAAAACCAAACGTAAACCGTACCACTTGTTCCCAAGTTGACTATTTGGAGGTTTCCTAAAATAGGGGTATCCCCAAATCATCCATTAGATTGGGGTTTTCCATTATAAACCATCCATTTTTGGGTACACCTATTTTAGGAAACCCCCATTTGGGAAGTAGTAAGCACCGTACCCGAAAATGGGATCATGTCGACTTGGCACCAGGAACTACCATGAGTTGTAAAAACCCACGGTAGGCCCAGGTCATGCGCCACTATTCACTGTCCGAATGGGGAAGGTAAATAAAACCAATGAAATTGTCTTAGAGGCAACAGGTTAGACCTTGGTTGGACAACTCACTATAGCAACTTATGATGCATCATTCCAACTATGCCTCTCCTGTTTGCGAGGGAAAAAACTGTGACGTTGATAGAAACAATCTGATGTTGTGCGCCTCCAGCTGGGAGCGGGAACTATGTTGTCGTTCATTTATCTCTGCGCCCTCTCAACATCTTCACGATCGAAGAACCTGGTGAGTTCAATGCAGCACAATGCGTCAAATCTGCCTTGGCAAGCAGCAACAGTGACTGCCCACGGTTACTCTGGGAGCCACTCAGCGACGATGCGATTCAGCATCTTCCTCATGGCTTCCAGGTGCAGAACGAAGCAAGCTTCGTAGGCGTGCTGTGACAGAATCGGTGCTTGGCGATTCCAGGGTTCCAGGTCGTTTAGGTGAGGCTTCAATCTCTTCTTGCAACCGCCGCTGGTGAGATGGGACGACATTCATCGGATGAATGGAATATGACCAGGAAATTTATCAGGCGCAGGGGAAACGTTGGCTTCCCATCGTCGAACAGATGTGTATTTCTGGTGCCATGTTTGAACTTGTTTGGTGCCGCTCGATTCTCATCCAGAATAAACAACCATGATGGAGCATAATAACCTATTGACTGATTTGACCATTTGGATCCATTTGGGGGGTACCGAAAAACACCATGCCCTGGGGTCAAATCGATTTGGCTTTGGGCAACCGAGTTGTAAAGTCCCCAAAGTCGACCCAAGGAACCTCCGCCCCTGTTGGTCACTGTCACTACTGAGTTCCCGCACGAAACCCATGATACCTGCAGATTGCGGCCCTACTTAGAGGATCCTCCCACTTAGGAACTGGTTAGTAACTGGTTAGTAACCAACCCACTTAGAAATGGGGGTTTCCTAAAATGGGGGTACCCCAAAATGAATGGTTTAAAATGGAAAACCCCAAACAAAAATGGATGATTTAGGGGTACCCATATTTTAGGAAACCTCCAAATGGAATAAGCCACTTGCAGGACTTACTAACCAGGGTTATTCACCACTGACTAAGTGTGCTGATCCTCCAAGTAGCGGATCGATCAGTAAATTGAAACCACTGAAGACTTTCAGGACATAGTTCACATAGTGTAATGTGACAATGAAGTGACAATAATTGCTGCAACGAATCGATGACCCCAGAAATTGTTGTACAATACGTGACCATTGCATCAAATAAGATCAAACACATGTATAATGTTGATAAAACAAAGCCATAAACCATTCCCAATTTCACCATCTTTATAGGTGGTATAAGCCATTCCCAAAAGGCTGGTTTATGGCATTGTTTTACCCACTGACCACCTTCGAGGCATCACTGCTTTAAATGTTGTTGGGACCTTGGGAAATATCCCCAGATATGGCTTTTATATGGGGTTATAAGCCACTTACTACTGTAAGTTTGCCTGGTTTTAATCTTGACTACTTAGATTAATTATTCACTTGTATCAGCTCCATAATTCAGCATATCCCTATGTTTGTTCAATGCATCCTCTCCCTTTGTGTTGCTTGTGTCAGAGGTATCCCATGGTATCCCTGCATTTCTATGCATCTGCGACATGATCCCGAAAACAACTTTCCCTGCTAAGACCCCGTACCAAAGAGGACAATCGCAATGCAAACCTCGGCTTTCGCAGCCGAGCCAAATGGCATCTGAGTGTGAAAAAACATCATCGTTGGGGATTCCTTGTAATGGGTGTATATGTGTCCTACTTATGGGGGTATGGCGGGCATCCCCTTTCATGGGATAAGCCATGTTTGGACCATGGAACATTTCAATACATATCAGATCAGTTATCTTGGAACATATTCAAAAAATAAGGATGTAAAGTAGAAACCTGTTTCTGGTCGGCTCTGCCTGTCCGCAGAAAACTCATGGTTTGGCAATAAACATTTTGGCAAAGAAGTCGGTTCATTTTTACTCCAAATTCTAGCCAATCTGCTCATTCCAGACCTCATCACTTTTGATTAATCAAAACAAACATGTCCTTTTGCTGATTCAACTGGTCTTACAATTTCAAATGAAGTGCAAAGACAATCTGATAAAACATGGTGACAGAGTTCAGCTGCGGGCTGGGTTGCCTTCAGTGCTGCTTAACTTGTCAGAGACATGTTGCGGTTGCCTCCACTCAAGTTGGAACCGCATTATGCCCCCTGCCTCAAGCCTGACTTTGGACTTTCTGTTGTTGGTTCTCAGCTTGAACATGTTTCATCTACGCTCCTTAAAGGTCACATAAAACCCGACAAAGCAGGGTTTGAAACAACATTGGGGGGTTGCCATTTACATCCATTTCTGGGTTCCACTACAGTAAATGTTCAGGTATGCACTCATTGATGAAGAAAAACAACATGCCAACAAATTCACCAGACATGAGAAATGCGGCAAATCCGATGATTGAACATCCCCGAAATCAACCCAGAATGGGTTCAGTATTGGGTTTACCACACTATAACATATCCTGGTCCCTACACTTACCATGAGATGTTGAGTTGCCTAAACTGAAGACATGGTGCGCCATATCTTTTAACGCGCACCCAGGCAGAATCTACTCATAACTAACGACTTCTAAATGCAAACTACTGATTCTTGTGAGATAATTTGACATAGTATAAAATAATGTGAGATAATCATCATTTTGTAATATGGAACAATAATGCTCTAATATTGGCTAATCATGTTATAATATTGGTAATGTAGGAAAATCTGACCACACATAGTTGCAGATTGCAACCTCTGAGATACATACAAAACACTCTGGAGATGCCTGGAACGTTGCAAGATCCCCCTGAAATTTGGGAACGTTATTTTCACTTTTGGAAGTAGTTGCCCTTCGGTAATCAAACGTGGCAATTGGAAATCCCCTATAAATGGAGGTTTGAATGGGAAAATCCCCTATAGATGGTCGATTTTCCATTGCCATGCTTGATTACCAGAGGGTACCCTTCGGAAATCAAACATGGTTTGCTGGAATTCCACCAAGTATCGTTACTTTTTTTCTAAAGGCATTGGCAATTCACTACCGCCCCCACCACATCGCTGAACGGCTCCAGGACCTTGCACCCACCGTCCTGCCATTTCGGGGCCCCTCCAACGATGATGTTCTTCCAAACACGGCCATTGGGCACCACCTCCTGAAATGGGCAGAGCTTCTTGGAATTCCAGTGGATGCCATGACCTTGTCCTCATCATCAGCATCGGTCTTCATGCGCTTGCTAGGCCCCTCATGGTCCTGGTCCAGGTCCCTTTTCTTCGTCGACTGGTTCTTGTCCTTGGCGCCCTGGTCCTTGTCATGAGTCTAATAACAGACCAATAATTACTTTGTTTTCCCATTAAAGCCTACATTTATAGAGGATTTCCCAGCTAGCCACGTTTGATTCCCAGTGTCATAAACTGAATCCATCCCATAGTCCATCCAGGTCTCATTGGTTGTGCACGAAGTCTCACTATATCCCGACTATTACCCCGTACTATAACTTTTATATGTATACGTATCACCCGTCATATAATGGTGTTAATAATGATGATATATACATAGATACAGAATGGGATGACCGTGCTAACTAATGTTAGTAACATGATAGGGAGTGTGAACATATTTATGTACAAGCACATACACAATATATATATATATATTTATTTTTGTTTCATGTATGTATATATCATATGCATATGTATATGTATATGTGTATATATGTGTATATCATAAATATATATATATATATATGTATATAATGTATATATATATATATATCATATATATATATACATATATATATGTATATCATATGTATGTATGTATGTATGTATGGATGGATGGATGGATGGATGTATGGATGGATGGATGTATGAATGTATGTATGTATCTATGTATGTATGTATGTATGAATGTATGTATGTATGTATGTATGTATGTATGTATGTATGTATGTATGTATGTATGTATGTATGTCATATGTATACATGTATATCATGTATATATATATATAGACCACATTCAGTACATATATATATATATATATACATATATATCATATAATACATATATATATATATCACATATCATCTCTATATATATATATATATGCATATATACACAGATTATCATGTGTATGTATATATATATATATTATAATATAATCGTTTCTTCCCATTGACACCATCCGGCGCCACACGTTTCCGCTATTTCTCTATGTCAGGGGACCCGGTTGCCACCACCCGGAGAGAAGTCGGCCAGAACCCATTCTCCTGGAGCATACTGACAATGCGGGGAGTCTGTCACATGAAACCCTGCTTGGAAGATCACCGCAGTCAGAAGCAACTGGTTGGCAACTGGGGTTCAAACTTATAACCCATTTACAAATGGGATATAACAAGGAAAACATAGGGATATAATCTGTCTAAAGTTATAACATGTTATAACCTAGTCCACTCAACTAAAAATGGGATAACCCACGAATCGGCGACTTACGATCACCAGGCTTCTTAACCACTTGCGATTCATGGGATGATCCTCAAAGCAACGAATTCTCCGTGAAAGCCACCATCGAGCAGTTCGCAAACATCTCATGACAGATGCCAAAGACTGCGTTGAGTCTTAATTAATCTAAATAGCTAAGGTTCACCATCACAGATTGGATTGGGTCTAAACTTTTGAGCTTTGCTTGGGTTTGCTTCAGGGACTCCCCCGCCAAAACAGTTTTCAGTAGATTCCTCAGATAATGAACAATCACAATCTCAGCAAACCTACACATTTGACTGTCAGACAACCTCAATCAATTCATTTGGGCCCATTTCAAACGCTTGCAAGTGTGTATTAACTAAGATGGTCACATATTTACCTTTTGATAAATAGAGCCTATATTGATATATCAGCCACGCCCACATCTCCCAGGTACACGGACCCAATCCGATGACCGGGTCGTCCTATGAGGAACGAAGAGGTCCAGTACATGGCCGTTGGCACAGATGTAAAGAACTCCTGGAGCTGGTGAAGCCGAGCACCCGGTGCCCGGTGCCCCAGTTGGGAATCGTTCACTCGGGTCTATAGTAGATATATGATATATATTGATATATCTAAAAGTTAAAAGTACATAAATGGTATAGATAGTGATAGATTTGATAGATATTGGCAGATTTTGGTAGATATTCGCAGATATTGGGAATAGTATATGTAATAGTATATCTATACCTAGGAGGGCGGTTATAAGCCAATCTATAGCTGCTGGGGTAGATAGATATATATATATATATATATCTATAAGTAAAAGTATATAAATGGTAGATGTTGAGAGTGTGGTAGATATTTGCAGATCTGGTAGATATATCTATAGTTTAGAAGGCGGTCAGAACCCAATTTATAACTGCTGGGCACAACATTACAATGATATAGATAAGGAAAATTATAACTCCTGGGCAACACATTACAATAATATGAGGATATATATATAATATATATCTATAATATATATCTATAATATATATCTATAATATGTATATATATACATATTATATATATATTATATATATAATATATTATATATAATATGTATATATATATATATATTATTATATTATATTTATATATTTCAACACATGTAAACCCAGTGGTAAAGCGAGTGCCCTCTGGCAATCCAAAAGTTTGCTGTTGAAAATGGTTGAAACTGCCTGTTTGTAGATGATCTACCTATAAAATCATGGTGATGTTCTATTGTTCGGTTAGTTTACTGGAGGATATATCATACAATTCAATGCTGACGCGGGTTATCCTCCCTAGGTGACAAAAAATGCCTTGCAAACCAGGGGAATTGGAGGACGCAGAGCCTGGAATATAGGAGGGCCCGTGATTCTCACGGTGGGAATGAAAGTCCCACTGAGTGGATGCGTAATATGAGTGGGTCCAAAAATGCGGTACCCTCTGGTATTGCCTAACAGTTTGCTATTGAAAATGGCCATTGAAATCGTGGATTTTCCCATGAAAAAATGGTGATTTTCCATAGTTATGTTAGTTTACCAGAATGTAAACCCCAAAATGAAATGATTGGTTTCATTTGCAAAAACGATGACGAACCAGTGGATTTTGGCGGTACTCTATTCTTGCAGAATCCCATATTGCACGCACGTTTCCTCATTTGGCTGCTTACTGGCATCAGGTTGCGGGGGTTGAATGCAACATTGAATGCCCCTAACCAGTAAGGTGGACCTAGTGGACAATCCACTAGCAACTGGTCAAGGGTGAAACAGGCATCAGTGAGGGAAAAGCACAGCCCTTGGGCAGGCGGGAAAAAAAACAGATGAAAAGGAATGCATCACGATATTTTGGTGGGATAGTTACTTTTTCTCTCGTTTTCTATATCTTTTTAGGGGTACCCTCTGGTAAACTAACATAACTATGGAAAATCACTATGTTTGATGAGAAAATCTACTATTTCTATGGCCATGGCTTCAATAGCTCACTGTTAAAACTGTTGAATTACCAGTCGGTCGCTGTTGAAAATGGCCATTGAAATAGTGGATTTTCCCATGAAAAATTGTGATTTTCCATAGCCAGAGGGTAGATGATCTTCCAAGGTTTTCCGAAACCATCCGGCAGTCCGGCAACAAAAAACACCGGGGACCTTGGACGGTCCATCGTAGACGTTCTCCATCCAAACGAACATGGCAGAACTCATGACCTCGCTGGGGGCTCATCGTGGTGGTCAGGTCGTGACCAGCATGATCATCATGATAAGTCTAATAGATATACATGTGGCTATAGCTCAAAATTATGGTACCAAAAACGGTTATTTTTAATGCTAAATTAATATAAACCAACCAATTATAGGGTTAATAATTTTGAGCCGTACCCCTGTATATAACATTATATAACAATACTACGACTAAGAATAATTTAATTTATCATCATCATAATCATAATCATAATAATAATAATAATCATCATCATCATCATCATAATCATCATTTTAATCACTATCATGACCACAATGCTCACTGCAACCCCCAAGCATTAAAAGAAATACCGAACGTACAACCTCAGCTATGGGGAAATCCCTACAAGATGGGCATCCTATATAACTAGGTTGGTGAACATAACCAGGTCATGGTTTATGGTAGATCTAGGTATAGTTGATGTTTTTTTTTGAACCAACTTGTAGCTAAGTAGCTCCAGCTTGTAGGCTCTTTCTGAACCAATCTTGAATCATGACTGAACTGTGAAAAAAACCAAAGCTCGGACTTAAATCTTTAGTTCCTGTTCATTTTAAGTATTCCTCAAAAATATCTAGTTGTCCCTTAAAGATGGATCCTGGTAAACCAGTAAACCCAATAAACCATCCAATCATTTGGGGTTGATGAATTTGGGTAAACTAAATACCCCGCAAGAAAAAGGGGGATGATGTAAGTCACCCCGAGTCATGGTTGGTAACCTCAACCCAGAGTGCCTCCCACCCCTCTCGACCCCCTCCAGTCCCAGCAACCCAGATGAAGAGCGATAGGAACGCGGGAAGCTTAGCAGGGTCACAGGTACGCAGCAGGAAAGTGAAGGGTTTCTTCCCATGAAAAATGAGAGTTTCCGGCAAATTGTCGCAATCCCATGAGGTTAGATTTTGTTTGTGATGGGTATGTTGGTTCTCACACCCATTCACTAGTTTGATATATCTTAAGACAAGTTAGCTAGTTATAAACAAACTATAGAACATGTCACCATCATTGATTCAGCTTTTAACCACAAGAAAATATGGTGATCTGACGGATAAATCATGGTTGATTGGTTGATATGAGGGGTTACAATGTGGTCCACTGCAGCTATAAGTTTGATATTCTGCCCATGATGTGGTTCCATCCTAGAACAACCCTTTCGTTCGCCTAGTTATGGCGACCAACTTAGTTCATCCAAGTGGGTGGAAGAATCAGCAAAAAAGGGCTGGAAAATCAGCATCTTTCATGGCTGACAATTGGGGGTTTCCTAAAATGGGGGTATCCCAAAATGGATGGTTTATAATGGAAAACCCTACTAAAATGGATGATTTAGAGGTACCCCCATTTCAGGAAACCTCCAATTGAGTTTCATGGGTTTCTGAGATTATCTACAATTCTTGGATTTCTCAGCCAGCTAGGTTTGATTCCCGGAGGGTATTCATCTTAAAAACAAGAGGGAAGAATTGATTACGGTAGATACACCTGGTTGGTGGTTACTGACCGTCCCAAATTTGCCATGTGGGTATTGTCATCCCAAATGAGGTGGAAAAAATGCATAAACAATTTGAAACTGAAGCCCGGTTTTACCAAACACCCATCACTGAACGCCATGGTACTATGCCACTCTGGTATTCATCTGTCTTCAAATGACACTACATAATCCACATACAAGGCGGTGTCCCCTATAATCAGGTTTATTTCATTTTATTACCTGTCTGACCTATCTCACTATACTGTACTGGAGTTATTATAATCATCATTAACCCCAACTTGGTAGCCAGGGGTCACCACCTTGTATGAAGGGATATGAACTCAACATAGAATACTCCTTAGAAGAAGGTTATTTCACTAATTTATATTGTGAAAATGATGTAAACTAACGAAGTCATTATCATTCATTGTCTGAAAAGAAAATATTATAAGTCTTGGAACCCCCCAAAATGGGATGCACTTTTACATAACCATACATAACTGGATAATCAAGAAACATAATCTGCAAATTTTGCCCCAGGCCAAAAAATAAAATGATCCTGCAATTGCATTTGTTCGTGGAGCAAACCACCAACATAGTAACTGTTCGAACGTGTTGATTCACATCCAGATGATTGATATTTCCACAACCTGTTGGTGGTGCGACATGTGTTCACAAAGCCACGTACTTGGATTCAGATGTGTATCCCCGGTATGCCGTCTATCATCAAGTGAGGAATCGGAATGCAACTCTTTCAGAATGGCACCATAAGACCACCATTTGTGGTTGGTGGTTTTGAGCCCCCTCACAAAAATATACTCGGTGATCACAAGTTCTAAGATGTTCCAAGTGTCGCTAGAAAAACAACAAAACCATGAGTTAAATCCAAGTATGCTTGGATAAGGCTTACCCTCTGGTAAACTAACATAACTATGGAAAATCACCATGGTTTAATGGGAAAATCAACTATTTCTATGGCCATAGCTTCAATAGCTATGTTAAACTACCAGAGGGTATGGCTTAATCCAACCAAACACAGTACAGATGCTTTGACCCTTGTGAACATCTCCGCATGGAAGCGGGATCTTGGGATGTTGGACTTGCAGGGGATATCCATATATCAATGTATATATATATAATTATATATATATATATATATATCTGTTGATCTATAGTATAATATATATATATATGTAGAATAGAGAGTTATATCAAGTTATATCTGAATCTGTGTTTATATAAACATCTATATATATATATATACAGCATTTTTAATATAAATGCGAATACGTATGTATATATATATGGCAAATGACCCACAATCCTTATTTGGAAATAATCAGCAATGGTGGGTCATCGTGAGGTCGCTATCATCTGCATGTGCGGTTTTGTTCTGATCGCAATAAACCCTCGTTGCTCTACTGATAAAACAACTTTAGGTAAGCAGGGGGCTCCACCTTGCGATCTAGTCAATAAAGATCAAGTGGTCACTGCTGACCCGACCAACTTTTTTGCCAAGCTACAACCATAATTGGACCTGCAAAAGGCGGAGAAAAGATATCTCTTTCGTATCACCCCGTAGCTACCTACTAATGCAATATAATCTGCAAATTGGTATGACTCAAACAAAAAAAGGTGCACTTAATCAAAACGACATTGAACCTTCTGTTATTTAACATAGCTATGGAAATCGCCCATAGAAACAAATGATAAACATGATGATTTGCCGATGTTGATGTTCTATACTTATGGTCAATAACGAGAGAGTATATCTTCGATGAACCTCTTTGAACATGGTTGGCAGAAAGGACGGATTGATATTGCAACCCACAAGTGGAATTGGACAAGATAATTTTCCATCATTTTACCATACCATCATGCATGATCATTACCCAAAAACATGGTCAATTTTGGTAGTCCACAAAAAATGTCGTCTTTTTCAGGTTATGGTTCTGTTCCATTTATAGCAAAAAACTGAAGGACTAAACTACCTATCCAAGGTGGGGGCTGAAAATGGTTCTGAAAAATGGGGGATTAGTTGTATCTATCAACCAAACAGCGGGACTTCAACCCATCCCAACACTATGCACTTGCAACTACCAATCACAATTCCATGACACTTGCCAAAACATTGCCGGCGGGACAAATGCAAGCTTTCACAATTGGAAAAAAACAAAACACATTCTCCATGTAAATTGTGTTGATTGTTTTGCTTCCCCACTTGAACTGGCAAATATCAAAATGCCAAACAATGCCAAATGATCATCTAAACCTACTGAAAGTCGGTCACAGTATCTTTTGACCCCTCTTTAACCACCCCGTAGGACGTTTAACATCAGACAAACCCACTGTTTGGACATCATTTTCATGACACTCCATATTTGGGTCAAACTTGGGTACCCAATCTACTGCAACCTAACGGGACGAATGGGACAAACAAATTATAAAACATCCCCACCTGCCAAAATTTGCCATTTTGGGGGGCATTTTAAACAAAATTCAAAAAGACGTCCTTAAATGATGATTCAACAATTGTTTGATGCTGTAAGCCGATGATAGAACCGTAGTCATCCAAAGCAATGTAGAAAATTTCCGGTGTGGCCACCCCAACCGACCGGAGACCTGCGGAGACAATGCCATCTACCACCACTTGTACCTGCCCCAACGAATGGTATGTTTCTTTGGAGCAAATCTTAGTTCTGGGTATTGGTTTGCCAACAGGGATTCTAGTGAGATTTGGGGGTTCAAGAGGTCATGCATATATATATGCATGAATCAATGGTAAGTATGTAGAAACTCATGTATGCATACAAAATGTATATTATATGTACATGATGCGTCGGATTCATGAAAGGTGTGCCAGGATTCCGTGTACAGCACATATTGTATCCAAAAAACAAACAATGAAAACAAAACAATCAAGCATGGCGATTTTTCCCTATTGGTTGGATCTCACTGTGAATCGCATCCACGTGTTGATTTCACAAAATGAGATATCTACATATACTTACAAATCACTTGCAAAAAATGAAATGGAACAAGAATGGCGCACAATTCCGGTGATTGTTTTGCTTGTGGAAACGTCACTCACTCACGCGTTCCGATTTCAAACCTGCAAACCCTCCCTGTAGCAAACAAACCATCATCTCGAAGATTTTGTGTGGGTTGGAAATGGGTGGGGCAAGGTTATGTGGTAGGGAGATAACAGTAACTTTGAACGCTTCCAAATGACACACTCATGCCCGAACTATTGAATGGAAGCCACAGGGTCCATTCCGTCAGCCTCATGTTGCCATTGGTGCCAGAAAAGGACGCGAATCACTCGAATCCTCATCCGGGCGATCAGAATGAAAACACAAGCACAAGTGCTGCCCTTGCAGCGCTGAGTGGCCCACAAACCATACTTGTGTTCCAGGCCCATCAAAAAATGGGTGCGCCGGCGGATAAATCCAACTTATTGATTTAGGTGGCCCGTGAGGACCCGCATGTGCGTATGTTGAACTCACGGGTTAGCAGCAAATTCAGGTAAGAAGAAAGGTGGGACAGAAAGCTCGACTTTGCTACGCTGGATAGAGCCCGCCAAGAGAAAATGCAGTCGCAGGAAAAATCCGCCAGACGCTTTTATGCAAGATTTTCGCTGCCTGGCGGCCAATGAAGCGTGAAATGCAAGCCTTGAATGAACAGGCCTGACAAGATATGTGTGCAGGATTTAGGCCGCAATCCAGGCAAAAACCATCAGAGCACATCAGAACCTTCCCAGCGCGTCACAAAAACAAGCAGAAGCAAACTAGAAAATTAACCAGCCTATATCTCGGGTGCTATTCTCCTTATAGACATCTTCTGTTGCACGCCGGTGGGTGAAGACCCTGCTGATCTCTTTGAAAGGAAGCGGCAAAAACATGCAGGGTGTTTGCTTCGTCGTCCAATCTGGCAGAACGTTCTGTGAATCGTTCATGTGGTCTTTCAAGTCAATGACCCTTTTGTTTCTCAAGTTGACCTCTTGTTGTGCTCCAAAACGACCAAGAATGGACCAAAGCTGCATTGTGGCAGCTATTGCACACTTGCAGCGTGTTTGGGATTGGGGTCCGTACCCTATGGACATATGTATTTAGCAAAATTACTCATGGTGATGTTTGATGAGGTGCTGGCCTTGCCGTTCTTTCGTGGGACAGGCAGCGTGTGAAATAAACTGAAGCAGCACGAAACGACGCAAATGCAACTTTACATCTGTCCCCCGGGTTCATGCGGGTTCTGAGCTTGTTTAAATACATGTCTGTAACCGACCTATAACAAGATCTCAAAACGACCGCAAAAAACAGTCGAAAAAACGCATGTTACTCATCAAAAAGTGCAATTCCTGATTTCTGCCTGCTACCAAGTCCAAGAACTTGCATTCCTCTCCCTGCTCAAATATCTACTCAAAAAAACAAACAATGCAACCTTCGAAGAATATTGCACTCCCAACATCCTGTCATGTATCAGAAGTACTGCAGGGATCTTACATTTCGAAATTTGAAAAAAACACGGCTGCGCCAAAATATACGAGCAGAAAGGATGGGAGACGACCCAAAAAACATCAAAACACTGCAGTTCGACCAATGTATGGTAGCTTGCGACCAAAAAAACACAACGATCATGTTCTGGGCGGTTGTTAGGGGGTCCAGGAATGTAAGCAGCAATTCAGCAGGCTGCCAACCCAAGAATTTGTCATTGAATCATGTGCAAATACATGGGCGCCGTACCTGAAATGGTGTATATTCCCCATACGGCTATTTCAATAGGGAAAATCAATGTTTCTCTATCCATGATTAACCAATGGATTTTGCAGTTTTTCCAGCATTTTGAGATGTTGCAGTACAGTGGGCCCCACAGTATTTGAAAAAAATGGAAGGCCCAGGGGTCCTTTTTATCCGGTGACATCTGCATAGCCCTCACTGGTTGCTAGACACTCCACCGTATGCTTTGGCACATGTGAGTAGAGTTTCACATAGTCGAAGTACCTCACCTATGAATACCCTCTGGTTATCTAACATTTTGCTATGGAAAATTGCCATTTATAGATGATTTTCCTATCAAATCTATCAAAGTTGGTCATGTTCAATCGCTATGTTAAATTACCAGAAGCTGCCCAAAGACTGAAAACACACTTGCAAGGAATCAAAAGTGAACGGGCCAGAACTATTTTTTTTCACCGAAACAATGTGATATACAGGAGGAAGTGCCAAAGACTCTAAGATAGATCCAACATCTCCGTCGAACATACCACCATTTCAAGAGGTCCTGTGAAAGGAGTCTTTTCAAAGACAGGGAATCAGCAAACTCCGCGAATTAAATTCATCCCCCACATGGTAGTCTTGACTCTACAATGCAGGCCCCCCCAGCTTAGTCAGACTTGGTAGGCTGCCATCCAATTATCATATATCATACCCTCTGGTTATGACTAACATAGCCATGGAAAATGGTCCATTTATAGAAGATTTATGGTGATTTCTCTATTAAAAAATGTGATTTCATGTGGTTTTCCATTATTGTCCGTTATCGCCACCACAAACCCCAACAATTCGGCAAACTCGCGTCCACAACTCACCAGTTTCTTGGATCTGCTGAAGGAACACCCCAAGAATGGGAAAACAAAAACTATAGATTCCCTAAGTACACTTGGTGGCTCATCCCACTAAGTGGGTTATAACCCTAGTGATAAGTGGATTGACCCTATCCCATCTATATCTGGGGTAGTACTCCACTTAGTGGGATGAGCCACCAAGCAATAGTGGATGTCCTGTTGGAAGAAGAAAACATCACCTGAAACCCCTGGTTTTGATCCACCCTATCGAACAGAGCCAGATCTCAGCAGCCCCTCAGTCTCCCTATGTTTCGAAATTTCGAAGTGGCACATGTTATGTATCTAGACGTGTATAATTAATTACATACAGTATATCTATATATATTTTAACATATACACATGAATATATACATATACATGATATACATATCTTGATCATATCTTGTATAAATTTTCTTGCATATATATATATATATGTATAATTATGTATATATATATATATGTGTAAATTGTACACAATTTTGTGCGCATAAGCAGGTGAAGGTGCGTATCCTAAAAATATTCTAATTGCATATATATATATATACATATATACACCGAACGTTCGCCAGTTGATTTATCCATTTCTATCCCCGCAGATACTTTGCATGGCCAATCTTAGATTAGATACCTCTGCATCTTTTCAGCTGGTCAAAGTAACCCAAATATCAAAATGGCAAACTATTAAAATGTAAATACCCACCTTTTTGCCAGTTGATTCACCCAAATATATCTTTAACATTCAACGTCTGTTGATTGGTTTGGTTGCTGAAACTATTTTGTGATTTCTTGTTGATGCTTAAATGACCTGTTTTGGTCGGTTCCCCCATGTTTTTGTCTTGAATCTCCAACCCTGCATGGCCAATCCTTCGAAACCCATTGTTTTCGGCTGACTAGCGCAAGTACTATTACCCATCCAGTTGGTTTACCACTGTCACTGATCGGAATTTTACCATACCTTTTCTGCTTCGACCCCTACAATGTGGGGCCCCCCCAGTTATAAGTTGGATTTATAAATTTTATAAACGCCATGAAACAACTATACTATAGTATTATAGTATAGTTATAAATTATAGTTATTGGAGTTATGTTTGCCAACTGAGCTATCGACGGGGGGCCCCACAATCCAAAGGTCCAATGGTTGAAATCTCCCTGCAGTTGACCCAGCTCCAACTGCTCTAGGCGCCAGACATCTGAAAAGCGTCGATCGCAATCTTGTAGTCCTGGCAACGGCAGTTCTGTGATGGATCTCGACCTTCGACCAATGTGGGGCCCCTCAAACGATAGCTCGCGGAGCTAAGTTAGTTTGTACCCCCCTTTCCTTATAGATCCTATACTTATACGATGTGATAAGATGTTATAAGATGTTATAAGTATGATAAGCATTCATAAACCATAGTGAAATTGGAGCTAGCTATGCACCAACTTAGGTATCGTTTGGGAACCCCACATTGTAGGTCTCTGTTGCCTTATAACAGAGTGCTAGTATGATGTTGGATCTATGTCAGATACAATATGGTTTGAAATATCAACAAACATGGCTCCCCGGGGGAGGCATGTTGTTTCCACCTGGGTGTCACACATTTCCCCAAAGTTGTGGTTTACCGTAGCCTCGCCAAATTCATCTATAGACGGCCCTTGGAGAAAACAAAACGCAAACAGGTCACTATTTAGCACCTCTGTTGAAACAGTATATACTTCGGGGCAGATTCATTAGACTGGAAACTCAATCAATGCTAGTAGAGCAATAGTAAACGATCGCCTCTTTTAGCAGGGTGGAGTAAAGCATCAAGATCTGGGTGGTTTATGAGTGATTTGCCATTAAGCTGAATGACCGCCCATGCCAAGCATCAAGACACTGAGTGCAAAGTTGAGGTATCGCAATGCTTGGGATTTCCTCGAGTGATCCCCCTATCAGCATTTCATCTGGCATATATTCTGGAAATCTATCTGGCATTTGATCTGGAATATGTTCTCGCATATTTTCCGACATTCTATCTAACGCATTTTCTGGCTTTAAAATCTGGCATTGTATCTCACATATATTCATGACAAGTATTCTGACATTTGACATTCTAACATCCATTATGAAATATCATGAGACTTTCTCTGGCGCATACTCTCACATTCTGTATGTCACTTGGCATATGTTCTGAGAAAGTGTCGCTGGCATGGAGTCTGTTCGGGTCGGGGTCGGGCGAGGCTGGAAAGGAAGGAAGGAAAAGCACCGGGCAAGCTACTAGTTACTAATACAAAATCTAGAAACCCTTGCCTGGCAGGTGGGGAAAGATGGGGAAAGATCAGTCCTGGTCAGTGCAAAAATGAGTCAGGTGACACCCACCATATAGTGAAAGTTGAAGCAATGGTCCCTTACAAAGTAAGGACCCAAATAATAGATGGACAAGCTTCGCCCTGAATAAACGCGGTTGTTGGTGGTTGATAAGCCCTATCCAGAAATCATGAATATTTATATATATTTTATATCGCCAGTTTTGTAGTTAAAAAATGTTGAAATCAAATTGTTGATGGTATTTTGCAACCCTTTCTGATCATGAACTATTCACCATTTTTGGGGGCGTCACTGAAAACTGATCCCATCCCCAGAACTTTGCTAGTCATCCCCACCTGAACCTCTCCATTTGCAGGCAATCATTCTCAATATGTCAAAGGTCATATCAGTTGTATCCAAAGGGGGTGTGTCAAATAATTTGGGCATAGCCCCAAACCTGTAATTGAATGCAAAACATGCTGATCAACCATGATATATATATATATATATGGATTTATACATATATATAATATATATATATGTATACCCTGTTTCCAGACAAACCCCAGTGTCTGTTGGACAAAAACAAAGCTTTGCTCCAGGTCGCGAGCCTAGGTGGTGCATAGTCAGGTTGACTATAGGGTATATTGCTAGATATATCTAGTTTTGTGGGGGTTGTAAACCAGCAAACATAACTAGGGGTTCTCGAATAGATTAACTATTAATTAATATTAATTATCATTTTATGTATGTAGATATGCATGCGGATATATGTCCAGGAATGGGTAAATCCCTTTTCTGGACCGGGCACTTTCCCCCTATGTCTCAGCAGCTCCTGAATCCATTCGTCCTCACCACTTTTCTTGATCCTTGCGAGGGGCATTGGGGAGGGAGGAGTCGACAGCTTTGACAAACTGCTGACATAGCATGGACAATAAGGTAAAGCCAGCAATAAGTGGGGGGAGCTTTGCAATAGGTATGGAATAATAGGGAACGTATCAATATACAATAATGATATCATGGTCACAATCCTCATTGCAGTTGTTCAATATCGTTTCTGCTGCTCATGTAGCGCAATGGGCTGGCTGGGGTGGACCGCCGGAGGCCATGGTCGTAGAGATTTACTGATCTGGCTAATAAAAATAGGTCATGGAACTATTCTGGCCTGATTGCAGGGCAACTTTAGCCATCCCGCTCCTCTCTCTTGGGATTGTGTGGTCTCCAACCCTGCCCTTGTAGGACATTTGACCAAGGTGGTGAATTTCGGACCTATGTGACCACTCCCCGGAGTGGCCGCCAGGCAAGGGCAAGGGGAGGCGAAACATAAATGATTTTTGTTGAGTTGGGAAGTTCCACCCAGCCAGTCGGCAATGCCATGCCTGCCACGCAAAGATGCATGAGGACAGTTGTATGTGAACATCTTGTGTGTGTGTGTGACAGAGTGGTCTGTGTGTGTGTGTGTGACAGAGGTTGCCTGACTGAGTTATGTGTGACGAAGTTGTGTGCGACAGAGTGTTATCTGACCGAGTTTGTGTGTGTGTGTGTGACAATGTTGCGTGTATGACGCAGCTGTACGTGACAATGTTTCATTGGATAAGTTGTGTGTGAAATTGTTGCTTGTGTGTGTGTGACAATATTGTATATGACAGAGTTGTACGTGACAACAGAGGACGCGGGCGAAGGAGGAGAAGGCGGCCGAGTGCAGAAACAAGAATCCCGCACCATGTGCGGGAACAAGGACCTTTTGCTGATTAGTCTTGCCTACCCCAGGAGCCCTTTTGATTCTTGCTCAAACTGAAGCACTGTACCCCAAACATTGGATGCTTTCAAGCAACAATGCAAATCAGGTCTTAGAAAACTGCCATTTTTGTTAGCTGGTTAGTACAATATCCCCCATCTGCACCAAAAGATTGAAGTACCCAAGTGCCCATCCAGTTGGTTTAAAACGGATATCCACATTATATCATCATATCTGATGGTTTCCTAAAATGGGGGTACCCCCAAATCATCCAAAATTGGAGCATTTTAGTATTGAAACCTATGGTTTTGGGGTACTCCCATTCTAGGAAACCTCCATATCACATTATATCATCAGCGCTGAACTCAGTTCTTGGTCAAAACTCACTGTTGGATGGTTCAATGACCTTCTTTCTGCTGGTCGAATCTCCACGTTGGAAACTTTGAAGGCCAAATCCGCAATTGGATCAAGACACTTCTCGTCCAGTTGATGGAGTCTCTGCCTGGGGACGTTTATGGATGGAGACAAAACCATGAACTCACAATAATACATAATAATACAGTATGCATTGATACAAAGATGGACTTCCAGAGGAACAGAATTCGGTGTCATTGTTTTGTCATTTTTTGTTGCTATCTTTTGAGGGGTTCCTGTACATAGTTTGCGGGTGACTCTGCGGGGATTCAGGTCGACCATCTTCACCAAGGTTTCAACTACCGTCATGGGATGCCACACAGATGAGCACTATTCATAAGCCAGGTGGGTTGATGATCTTAGGTGATTAGAAATGGGATTATACTACCCGAATACAAAAAAAATGTTGGGGATTATGAAAAAGTCCATTGTGAACTAGCCAGTATTAAGGGAGGACACTTCGGATTTTGAACACTGCTCAGTTGGCTTGTAAGCCCAAATTAGTGGTTGTTGGTGTCCAACAAGCCTTAACAAAGCCTTACTATTTGGAGGGGGTCACCTTTGGAGGTGGTTGAATCACCCTGTCATCCATCCAGATTGCGGCCGGCTGGATTTGTTCAGAATTCAAGCAGTCATGAGAATCCAACAAAAAAGGCATAGTCATCCATGTGTATATATTTACACATGTATATATATATATATGTGGATATATTATATATATATATATTATATATGGGCGAAAATACAAATAGTGATTTGTAAATGATAATGACAATAGCAATCGCAATAACAATGACCAAATGAACAGGGATAATAGCAATAGCAATCATCATCATCATCATCATCATCATCATCATCATCATCATCATCATCATCATCATCATCATCATCATCATCATCATCCTCGTCGTCGTCGTCGTCGTCGTCGTCGTCGTCGTCGTCCGGTTTGATCCCTGTTGCAGGAAAGCAATCCCATGTTTGGTGGTCATTGGTGGTCCCCCCAACTTTCGCTTCAGTTGGTCAATCAGTTATTGAATTGGCATTGCTTACCCTCTGGTAAACTAACATAGCTATTGAACATGGCCATTTATAGTGGATTTTCCCATTAAAAAATGGTGATTTTCCATAGTCATGTTAGTTTACCAGAGGGTAACTCGAACCCCGCCATTGGGTCAAGTTGGATTGTTTCACAGGTGAAATGCCATCGGCAGCGTCTCAGCAAATCCAGCATCCTGAAAGGAGAATTTCCACATGAAACCACTTTGAAATCAAACCACCACAGAGAAAATCAACGGGTTGGTTGAAGGGAAAATCGTACCCGGAAACCATTGATTTTCCCATGAAATATAGGGCTTTCCTGTAAATGTTCCCTTAACTAATCCGTTGAGAAAAACTATAGCTCAGCTGTTCCCAATTACTCTCCGGAAATCAAACGTGGCAATTGGAAATCCCCTGGAGGTTTCTAGCTGGGAAAATCCCCGAACGAAATGGTGGATTTTCCAGCACGCCATGTTTGATGACACAGGAGGGTACCCCAGGGTTCATATCGGCTTGGACCGGAGCAGTTGATGAAAGTCGGGATCGTCATCCCTGGGAGCTATGATGACTGAATCTCCTCTGATCAAGGATGGTAAGACCTGCATTCAACCAACCATTTATCTATGATACCCCCAAATTTTGGATGCTCAATCAGGCGTAATTCCCCTAGAATCTAGAATTATACCTGATGTTTCCCAATTTTTCCCTGTTGAAAATGAAAGGATGTATATACATAGTAGTCACTCCTCATTTGGGCGGACCCCGGTGCTGGATGGTGTTTCATTGAGCCCCTAATGCTTCGCAAACGACGCCTTCAGGGCTATGGTCCAGCAGAACATTCGAATTCTTCAATTTTGCTGACTTCAAGACTTTCATATCGTGGCTGGTTGCGAAATCCTGCACCAGGCAGGGTAACTAGGGGATTCCTATTAAACACTCTAAATCATGGAATTATAAGGGGATAAACCACCTACCAAGTGGTGCAGGATGTCTTCCATCCACAGTATGTCAACTTACAAAAATGGTCATTGGCTGTTTCTATAAAGTTCATGCAGAATTCGATGATTCCCCAATTTGTGGATCTTGAGAATTCGAAGTTGGACTTGCACTAAGAAGAAAAATCCAGTTATCACAATACACACACACACACAAAAAAAAAACGGTTGTTTTAATCTTTGGGAAAATTCACATGAATATGTCCTAGTAATATTGATGGAAACAGATGATCTAAACAAAACAGGAAATGAGTGCAACAAATGTCTAAGGAATGATGAATGAGTTTGATAATTTTGAACCTCCCTAACCCCATGAAAAAGTACTTAGACAGGACCTGGTTCCCGTAAACAACTGATCTGCGCAAACGTCCGAGTAGTGAAGATGTTTGGATTGGTAAAAAAAGAGCGCGCTCCCAGAGAAAAAATTGTCTATAGTATAAATGCTTAAAACTGGAAACATAACCACTTACAGTACCACATCTTCAAAATAAGTCCCTCAATTTCGAAAAATGTCTGTATTGTACTGGATAAGTCATCGTTTTCACCTATCAATTTTTGGAGGCAAAATCTTGTCTGGTGGGAAGGATATCCTACAATGTGGGCCTCTCCGGTAATAAGTTGGTTTATAAATCCCATCAACTATAGTTATATTTATCATAAACCATAGTTATTACAGTATATTACAGTTATGTTCACCAACTTAGCTATCGTAAACAGGGGCCCCACATTGTTGGACATATCCTTGTGCTCTCGGCCGAGATGCCATTCGCTTCGCATCTGGTAGATTTGCATGATCCCGGGAAAAATGCAGATGAAATCCTGCGGACGTAAACACATACACTGGGTCTGAAATTCGTGGGGGATGGGGCCCCAATGTACGGCGAGTTTAATGTGGAAAATGATGGCCAATCATTGGATTTTGAGTTAACGTTATCCTATCTTTAGAAACCATATGTCATATATATGTATATATATATATATATATCCTTGCCATCCTTTGCACCCTCTTTGCATGCAAAAAAACAACTGTTTATGAATGGTTAGATAGAATGCATGTATGCATGCATATAGATGTATATATATAATTATATAATATTATATATATATAATATTATATATATATATAATATTATATATATACATGACATGTAATCCTCATCTGTCATCTATGTCAAACATGGAAGAACAAAAACCCATCCGTATTGACCCAAGTTGTTGCTAGTGGTGTTCTATTATCCAACAGCTATTCCAGGTCGACGCCCGACCCCCTCAACAGAGACCCTCTCTTGGCCACCCTGGAGCCATGTATGAACTGCTCGACGAGTGTTGCTACCTGTATGGTTGACATGTGAAAACTCATTATTGACATCTGTCCGTAACTCGGAAGTTTGCAAAATAAACGTCCATTGAGAATCAACCTAGATGACTGGGGGGGGCACCATATTGCGAGATCAGGACCCCTTATCAGGGGGGGGGGTCCCCCCAGCCATATTGCCCACATGGTTCAGCATGTTTCGGGAAGAATCTTCACTTTGGTTCTTCTCACTTTACAAAGNATATTGCCCACATGGTTCAGCATGTTTCGGGAAGAATCTTCACTTTGGTTCTTCTCACTTTACAAAGGGGCAAGATGCTATGCCGGGCCAGGTGCCCCCTCCCTTTGCATCTCTTTGGATTTTCATTTTTGACGGTTCTCCATACCTGTCGTAGTGGCCCCACAATCAGAAAAGGATGGTGAAAGAAACGGTGNTTTGGATTTTCATTTTTGACGGTTCTCCATACCTGTCGTAGTGGCCCCACAATCAGAAAAGGATGGTGAAAGAAACGGTGAGATGGATAACCCTCGAAACTCTTTGAATGCTATATGTGATCTGATTCTGACCCATTTAGCTGAATTGCATTCAACCTCTGAATTCCACGGTGTTTGGGCTCTATTATATAGCCGCCGCATGATTTGTCATCAATGCAGCATGGGGTTGCAAA
>BGPT01002213.1:86919-100617 GCA_003297045.1 Symbiodinium sp. clade C Y103 | reverse complement strand
TGTTCAGGACGCGCCTCCGCCACAGAAGACTCACCCACACCCCGAGCTCTGGCGCCATCCAGCTGTGCCTCTCGCATGCTTCAAACGTCGTGAATCGCACGCTTGCAAAATCTTGACATCAAGACTCTCAAGATCGTTGCGGCTGCTGCGTTGGATCTCTAACATGCTCTAACAAGCAACCTGGTGGTACCTGCTTCAATGCTTCCCATCATGTTCGATACACCTTCAAAGTTGAAAGGTTGAGCTGAAGCCAGTTCGGGGCGCAGCCTCCACCATTTCAATCTCTCCCGGATCGATGTCAGCCTACTCAACATAGCTTCCACACGGGGCTTGTTCATAACACATCTCATTGAATCGAAATCTTCTAGCAGTGTCCAACTTGTGAGTCGCTGAACGGGCCTGAAAGCAGCCCAGTTGGATGGCAGAATCTGATTTGGTTTCTTGGAGGTATACAAATGCTGCACAAAAGTGCAGACTGAGAATGCACCGCCACTCTCTAGATACCATATCGGATACTGCTGGAATGTTAGACAAACAACAGTTCCCAGTGATATGAGCCTCGGTCTCCACTTTGGTTGCCGGCTCTTCCCTTGATGCAGAGGGCAGGTCCATCTGCACCTTGCAGGAAAGGCATCTGCGAAGCTGAGAAAAACTCATTTGACTGGCAATAAGAAGAAGTTCGATCAGAACATCCAACTGAACGCTGCAGGAATTCGTGCGAAAGTGGCATTCACTGTCGCTTCCTGCCTCTGTCTGGGCAGCCAGAGGGCTATCGAAGTTGCTCGCTGCGAATGGCGACATGTCCTCAAAACAACCGACGGCCACTGAACTTGCTGGAAACCAATATATAGATTTGAATATGTGCAAACAATGGTGATTGATCAATCCATGTACCTGTGTTTGTATCTCATTGTGTATACATGTCTTTTTTCAGGTGTTCTTTCTGAGGCGGCCATGGCTTAGCACGGTTTCGTGAAAACTTCGGGATTCGAAAGCAAAAACCTCTGTCAGGCTGTGATATCTCGCGCCCTGAATAGATATCCTGGTCTCCCGCCTCCGCGTGGGAAGTTCTAGCACCAATACAGCAGCCCATGGTAAACGACCTCAACGCGATCGAAGAAAAATTTGACAAATCGAGGCAGCTGCCAGTACCTTTAGTCCTCTGTGAATTCAATCCTTTGATCAGCAGACTGCACCACAAAACAACCATTTCATGCTCTGGCCGAGGCCAAGGGGAAGCGCGATCGAAACACGTTCTTGGCAGGTCCAAAGAGCCCTTGCCCTGGCCTCGAGTGAGGACAAGCACCGGATTTCTTTATCAAATTCTGAGCTTTCTCATTGCGCAGCAAAGATCAGCAAAGCCAAAACATGCCCTAACCAATACTCAAAGCCTCAAAGCTTAAATAGTGTCACCCTGCACATATTCCCATTCAATCCCATTCAAGCATGCGTGATCAAATGTAAAATGTGTGCATCTTCCACACTCAAAAATCATCAACGACATGGCTGTGATTCTTACCCGGCATCTTTCAATCGTCGATCTTTTGAATACAGCCCTATGCAGAACTCTGTCAAAATCTGTTCTTGTGCACCTTGACTGGGCAACCCCGGCTGACGCAGGGACTGGAAGGCCAGTGCAATGGCAAAAGGGGCGCTTGGCAGTGCAAGTCTGTGAGAGCCTTGATGAATTATGGATCCAAAACTGTTGAGACTTTGAAGGGGAAATACCCACCCAAAGAAACTCTCTGACTTCAATCTGTTGGCTAACCGGCCATGGTGATGCAGCATGCAATCGAACGGAACAAAAAGAAGGACACTGACACTATCTGTTGTCTGTTCCATTGATATCTATTGTCTGTTCCATTCACATGGCTCGTTCAAGTTGATGCAAGAGTGCATGTGGTGGACTGTATGTGCAAAGTGTGTGTGCAATCCATGTGACACCTAACATGCACCCAGCACGCAGCTTGCAGAGATTCATGTCACTATCGAATTTTGGTCAAGTCTTCATGGACTTCTGATTGGTTGCCACTGGGTTTCCAGGACGCATGCGTCAGTCAATGTGATTCCAACTAGCTTCGTCAGTAGATTGCGTAGATCGTTGTCTATCGGATCCATCGGGCAGTTGCAATGCATGCACTTAGTGCAAGCTTCTGTCAGCTGAAAATGCTGCAGCGCATCGTCAAAGTGATTTTTGTTTTGACTGAAAAGTTGGCAGCTTCTTCGTGAAGTGCTGTTCTTCTTTGACTCTGTGAGGCTAATCGTTGTTCAATTCTGAAGACTGACCGCATCTTTTTGATGACGTCGGGCTCACGCCCATCAGGTGCCGCAACTTTCTTTTCGGGCGATCAAGGTGAGAAGATATGAGGCCTCGAAGTGGCCATGGGCCTCCGGCCGTCAAGGGTTCAGGGATGTTCAGGGATCCCGTGCTTTCGCCTTCGTGACTGGATTTCGGCACATTTCGGGGATACCCCTTCGGAAACTCTTGTTAACTTTACCAATTGACCAGTGTCGGAAAACCTCAACCTATAATGAGCTCCCTGCTACCCTACGCCTTGCCGCTACGCTATACTGATTGCATTTGATACTAGCGGTATTTCAAAGAAGCCCTGCAAGTTTCCAACCGGCCACGCACACACAGACACACACAGAGAGAGACTGAGCAATTCATGTTGTCCCAGGCATCGCCCAGAGCACCAACCAGGCTTTGGCCAACAGCTTCAGCCCATGTTGAACGATGGAGCTAACCATCCCAAGATATCCCAATGGAAGATGGAAAATATGGTTCCAAACAAATCACGAACCAAGCAACAATTCTGGCGCTTTCTTGCCCTGCCTATTAGAACACACACGAAGAAAAAAGCCAACCTGAAACTTAAAGAGGGTTCAACCGCCTCAAGAACTAGATAAGACTCTATTCATTTCTATTCTCATACGAGTACATTTGGGACTGGATCAAACAAAAACAAAAAAGTCGATCTTCGTGGCCCAACCTCTACACAGGCCGCTGGCGCCTCCCCAACCCCATCTGCGTTTCCTCCTGGCGGAAGTGGACCCGGGGGTTGGCCCAAGCGACGGTTGACTGCGCCACGTTGCAGCGACGTGCCGTTCGCTTGGTTCGTTGAACAATTGCAGGGCAGGCTGCTTGTTGAAGAAATAGTGCCAACCTGAATTTGTCAAACAGTTGTAGAATCAAAACTGGATTTGAAAAAAATGGTACAGTAATGTCTTTGCTTGTCTTCAACCATCCAAGCAGAATGGGTCTGGGCCTACATGCATCTGATTTGAGGTCCAGCGGGGTCACATACTGTTGCAGAAAAAAATCAAAGGAATCGAAGAAATGAACCTGCTACGGATGAGAAGGCACCCATCATCCATTTTGGGGCCGTTAGTTTTCCGCGCGAAAAGTGTGTAAATGTTGAGGATTTCTTCATAAAAGGCATCCATTTTGGGGTTCATTCGATATTCACAAGAATTGGTCACCCGACTGCAATCACATGCATGCGCAAGATCAATCATCAGTATTTTGGATCTGCATTTCACATCCGAGCCAGCTAGTACTAGATTTTCTCAAATGAAATCGTTCAAACCCCTGTGCTGGCACCCTGCTCGATAGGAAGAACAATCATCCTCATGATCCAAGTCAACTGCAATTCCTTCCGAATGGTGAGCCCATTGGTGCCAAAGCCCAGGAGTCAGAAATTGTGTACCCCTTGAATTGTGTTTGAAAATTGAGCAGTGTATGGCATGCAACCCCAAACATTGCATGGGCTATGGCAGGTTTTAGCAGGGCGCTGCACGGACTGGTGGATGAAGTGGATTCTCATGCACAAAACTCATGGCTGTCTTGACTATAGTTGTGAATCATCACCAAATATTCATGACTGGTTGAAGCACAGCTGCTTACAACCATGTTGGATGTAGGAAATTTGGATTCCACAGGGACTTTCTGACCAGTCCAGAATGTTTGGTTTGGGAACCTCGGCAAGAAAACAGAAGAAAAATGCAAGACACAATGACACAACTGTCTTGTATTTTTCCCTGAGGAATTTTTGGCCAAGTTCCTATGGAAATCCTCATTCGTCATCTTCTTTGCCTTTTGATCTCCCAAGATTGGATCAAGTTTGGTTCAGAATTCGCTTCACGAATCAGTTTAGTTTGGTTAAAGTTGGTTGCATCAGTTCATCTTGATTCACTATCCGTCACTATCCCCACATCACCAGAGAAGGCGGCCAGGTGGGAACCAAAATTTACGGAACAGAAAGATCAATTCCATTTGTGTTTGCACAACGAGATGGAAACATGGAGAGCACAGAACGATTTTCCGATAATAACAACACCTTAGATATGTTCCATGTTTCTTTCTGTTGAACTAGGTGTTTTCATTCATATTTGTCTTGTCATTCTTTACTTTCAGTTTTTTCCAAGGAAATAGATGTTCACCTTTTCTACCTTTCATAAGACTCGAAAATATGAGCACATGATTGAAATTATGTTATCCTCTGCAAAATCCAAGACCAAGCATGGCAAACATCCAACGCCCCCTCTATAAAATAGAAATCCAGCCACATGGCACCGCTGGCACATTTCTACAGAGGCCCTCAAACAAATTACTTTCATTTAACCGTGAGAAAAAAGGCCATCAAGAAATGCCGATTTTCAAGATCGTTGCAGTTTCAGGTGGCCTGTCCCAAAGGCAGGTGGGGAACCGATGGGTTTCAGGGGCCCACGTTTTTTCCTCAGCTGTGGAGCAGTCAGAGCCCGAAAATGACAGCCACAGGCACCGAGTACATCTACGCTTGGTTCTTGACGAGATCCATTGCGGGTCAAAGCTTCAATCCGAACCAGTCTAACCGCTGACATGTGCATGGCCAGAAGCAGGCCCCAGTTCTTATACAAAAATTGGCAAGGTAGTTTCCGCACCAAACGACGGTTCCTTGGCAATCATATTTTCATCAAATGCCCTTGATACGCCTCATACCCATACTGGGTTGTGGACCGTAGCTGCACCAAATGCCCACGGAGGTCAACACACGCCGTGTTTTCACAGCTTGCCAATTCGAAGCACCGATTTTGGGTGCAATGGATCTTGGTGAAACAGCATGTAAATAAATGTTCAAAAATGCTTGTGGCTCAATGCGAAGAAGGGTCACGGGTAGGTGCTGACGGCCTGCAGGCGAGACCCGGTGCATAAAAAGGGGTTCTTTTCTGAAATGAACTCTCAACCACACTTTTCTGGACAGAATCAACTCATGAGGCACAGCAAGGGCGTGGGACTGAGATGTCGCATCAGAAACACAGGCCCATCTGCCCACTGCCAGGTCACGAACAAACGAGAACAAATGAGGGTTCAACTGCAGCAACGAGAATCATAAGAGGTGGGAATGTGAACAACGAGCTCAGCTGGTCTAAAATCAAAATATATCATGACTATGGCCACTGTAGGCATCTTCCTCCACAAGTAAACAAGGGATGCGAGCGTGTCGTAAAGCAACATTCTCTGTGGGCAATGCCTAGGATTGCTACGTTTTGCGAACTCATTTCTGGATCCGGGAAGATTGATTTGCGCAGGCCTTGAGCCACCTCCACCATGTTCTCGTTGGAACCGCTGCCAGTTTCGCCGGCTTTCTGCGGTCTTTTCGTGATCGCCACCATGGACCTCCTGCAGCCACTGGGATCTGATGAGACTTGGGTAATTGCCATGGCACCTGTTGAACACCTAGAGTTTCATAGGTCCATGGATGGGCAAGCGTGAGAGGAAGCATGGAGGAACTTTGGCCACTGGGAAGAACCAGGATACGATGGCGGGCCAAAGAACTAGCAAACACTGATGGGATCCAATGTAGACCCGTGTTGTCAAGCTTATCATGTCTATTACCGGGTTCAAATATGCGAAGGACTGGTCCAACGTCTCAACACCCCAGGATAAATCGTTCAGAGGAAGTTGCAGCATTTATAAATTTGTCCAAATGAAACTTTAACTTCAAGTAAATTGTGTTTGACATTTTACAATATACTCCGAAGAACAGCAACAAGATTCTCCCACATATCTCCATGACGGCAACCGCACGCATAAACACACAAACCATCCAAGTCTTTGACTTGGAAGTTATCTCATCATGGTGAATGCCCCGTCCCCACCAACTAGCCAGAGCTGATCCATGGATATACCCGTATGGTATCTATTTTCAAGGCATCATCACTTCTCCATCTTTAGGATACCGTTCAAGGGACATGTGAATCTGTAGCCTGAAGCACAGGCCACCACCGAACAGCTCAAGGCACCTCCAAACCTTCCAGTTCCCGGAGATACATCTCTTCTGCCTAGCAGAACACGTTGTATGTGGCAAGGGAATTTATTAATTCTACTATAGTTCCTACCCGAATATTTCTCCGGAGGACACAACTCCTGTCCATGGTTGGTGTCGGAATCATCATTATTCATCATTGCGAAACATCCTGCCCAAATCTTCCCGAAAACTCACAGCCTCCTGCACGGAACCCTTGGCTTCCAGCAACTTGGCGAGGCCGGACATCGTCTCGAGGGTCCACTGGTTCCGAACTCCCAGCTGAGTCTCCAGGCCTTCCAAGGCGCGCCGGAAGAGCGGCTCCGCCTCGTCCGGTCGGCCCTGCGCCACCCGGAGCTCTGCCAACCGCTGGAGCGAGCGCAGCGTCAAGGGACGCGCACCCAGCTGGGTTTCAAACCCCGCCACAGCGCGCTGCAGGAGAACGTCCGACTCGTCCAGGCGGCCGAGGCCACAGAGAATCACACCCAAGTTCATAACCGAAATCAATGTGTTTGGATGGTTCGGGCCCCGCTGGGCCTCTTCCCCCTCCAGACATCTGCGGCATAGTTGTTCAGCCTCGCGTCTTGAAATGGGGCACATGGCAGGGTGTGCAAAAAAGGGGGCGGCCGCGCAAGAAAAAACATAAGCGCCGCAACTCCAGTTGGAAAAGATATCCCCCTTGAAATTCATCCCAAAGGGTCAGGGCCCACAATTTCTCGCTATAAACCATAAGGTTTGCAAGAAAGCCTATACAAAATGTGGGTGCAAGTGAAAATTTGTTCATGCAAAATGCTCGGGGGCTGACGCATCAACCCATTGTTTTCATCTCACCCATTTTGTAGAGAGGTATAGTTTGCCCAAATTTCTAATTTCTAGCTTTTTCTGACAATGATCTTTGCTTGAATGATTGGACCCTGAGGCCCAAAAAAGGCATCATTTTGCAAGAAACTGTGGTTCTGCCATTTCCCAGCATTTTTCTCACTCAGCCCTCAATTGTCTTCAAGGACCTACCCATCCTTTTTGTAAGGAAATGGGTTGACTATAGTTTATCTATATTTGCTGCGGTTTTTGTTGCAATGTTGACGCAGAGTGAAACTTTTTGTGTCTTCTTACACAATGAAGGGGTGCCACCACATAAGTCCTACAAAATGATGGGGTGCACCATGCGCACCAAGTGCACCACCAATTGTTCAGTTTCCCTTTCCATATCTACTCAGATCTGCCAAATAAATCTACATAATAGCAATTCAAGTCTTACATGGTCTTACAAAGTGCTGGGGTGACTTGTACAGAAGAACACAATGCATCAGACCATCCTGACAACACCATCCGTTTTTGTAAACCAATGCATGAGGCTTTGAGTTCCCAATATGGTTCAGCAATCCTTGAGTGATCCCCGATTCTCAAACTCAAAACCCTCCAAGAACATCTACCAACAGCAGGCCATGATAAAAGCCAAGAGAAACCAAACCGAAGAAGTGAAGTTTTCTCACACATGCTGCTTGAACCAGCGACATGTTTCTGGCAAAAAAACATGTTGTGGCTTTCCACCCGACCGAAAGGGGGGGAGGAATCGAGCACACGTTGAGCATTTTGTTGCTCGGGATCACAAAGTTGGAACAATCTCATGAAACAACTCTAGGTCACCACTGAGGCAGCAGTGGATGATCAGGCGTTTCAAAAACATCAGCATAGCATCATTCAGCACCAAGAGCCCATGGAAACCCAACTATAATATATGGACCCATGGATAACCAAACAAAATTTCGCTCACAGGTTCACCATATGTTTCAGTTCAAGGAGTAATGCTGTCACAATGCAGTTGGTATGTGTCCCGTCACCTCAGATCAAACATGTCAAATGCATTTTGCAAACCTCAAACCGTCTTTGCTTCTGAAACGCAACGCGGTTTTCATACTTCTGGCATGCCCTGGAATCTGGGATGTTCGACCTTTTGCTGCTCGTTGTTTGTCATTGCTTGTAAATGAGCAAATTCTGTGGTGCTGTGTCCGCCCAAATCTCAAATTTATTGCATGTTTGTGCCCGCAGTTGGTCTGGAAATCCAGGAGCCTGCTGATTTGTGTATACCTATAGTCGGGGACGGCCTGTAAGCAGAGACTAATCTGCTTACTGCATCTGCCGGAGGCCAAAATCAGGCAAATAAGAAATCGCCTAAGTAAGAGCTAAGTATAAACACCTGTAGTAAGCAGATTCTATAAAGATAGGTCCCAAAAACAATTTCAGAATCTGCTTACTACAGTTCCCTTGGCTGACGTGTTGATGCTCGCCTCCTCCTTGCTCAATTTTTAAGAAAAACATGTCTGAAGTTGCTCCCAGGGATGCGCATTTTTCAAAAAAGTTCCTTTGACTATCCCAGAATCAACATTTATCAGGGAAATTTAAAATGCAAAGTTAGGTGAAAAGGCAATTCCTTGGGGCACCCTTCCCGCAAAATTGATAAGACTAAGATACAAGAAGCAACAGGCACAAGAAACTGAAAAGCTTCTGGCTAGGAAAATTCCACAAATGCAAGTCCAAAGCAATCCATCTCTTGCCGCTTTTTAAAGCAGAAAAAGTGGTTTGAGGCGGTCACACAGGGTCTGCCCCGGGACTGGTGACCTACCATACTCGGACCAAATACTAGACCCATTCGAATATTCCAGAAAAAGTATGGGTCAGAATAGGCCTGAAGTGTGTTTTGCAAAGTGGTTGGGGGGTCCAACGCTTTCTTGGTAGAAGCAACACTACAAGTAAATCCAAGTTGGCAAATTTCTGTGTAAAAGGGGTTGCTTTACCCTTGGGGACAGGACAGTTGATGAATCCTGGGTCAATTTTACATTATGCGACGCACCCCCCAGTAAGCAGATTCCAGGAATCTGCTTAATGCAGCTAGGTCATGTAGATGTGCCTGGTCAAATAAGCCTATAAGCATATTCCAGAAAGATATGGGTCTGAAGGGGTCTGAAGTGTGTTTTATAAGCTGGTTGGGGGGTCCGACGATTTCTTGGGGCAAGAAAAGACGAAAAACTACGCAATTGAATCGATATTTGGCAAAGTTCTGTGCAAAAATTGTTGCTTTAAGCTTTGGTGACAGGACAGTTGATGAATCCTGGGTCAATTTTACATTACGCGACGCACTCTCAGTAGGCATATTCCAGGAATCTGCTTACTGCAGCTAGGTCATTTAGATGTGGCTGGTCAGGTCCGGAACTATTGACCTAAATGGTGCATCAGCAGGTCGGCAGGTAGCAGGCACAAATGGCATGAAATTCGAGGAAGTTCGGTTCAAGGTTTCTGGCAGCAATAGAGGAACCAAAAAGAAAAGAATTGCAGAACCGCTTCTGACTAACAAAAGGGCAAGTCCTCAAACTGATCAATCTCTTGCTACTTTTTAGACCGCAAAAAGTTGGGTTAAGGCATTCACAAAGGGTTTGCCCCAGGACTGGCGACCTCCCACAATCTGATCGAATTTGCCCCCACCCTGTATACATCTTTGAAAATAAGGGTTTATGCGTCCCAAAATGGTAATTTTTTAAGGAAAAAGTGAACCTATTTTTGGACAAAACCCACAGCAGCGGTACAGTAGAGTTGATCTCAAGATGATGCAGGGAAAAAATTGCGTTCCAAACGCGAGCCATGTCCCCACAAAAAGTCGGGTGCACGTAGTAAGCAGGAAACCTTCTTGGGGCTGGACCCAGGCTATAAGCAGATCAGGGCTCAGAACGGCCGCTACCATGAACCCCCAAAGTGCCTCCTGCTTACTACTTAAGCTGTGCGGGTTCCTGCTTACTGGGCGTCTCTGACTATAGTCCTGCAGGGTATGTGCCAACACACCATGTTTGGTGTGCTGTTGAATGGGGCTGTTACAAGCACTGCACGCTGACTGATTCATTCGTATGCTGCAACAAGACAAAGGAAATCTGTGGGCGCCCACCTCCCTCATTACTTCATTGAAATTCACATTGTATGCTGAATTGTATGCTGTGAGATTTCGTGGTGCTCACATCAAGGCCACCTCTCTGCACCCCGGAAACCTCTTCCCGGCCTCCAGCAGCTTGCCCTGACCCTTCAAGAGGAAGGCGAAGTTGTTCATTGAGGAAAGAGTGTGCGGGTGCTGCGCGCCAAGCGTCACTTCCTGCCCCGCAAGACATCTCCGATAGAGGGGCTCGGCCTGGCAGCTCGCGATGGCGGCAGCAGGGTGGTCACATAGGGTGAACCCCGAAGCCCCCAGGCTTCCTACCGGTGGAAAGGGAAGAAAGGTGAACAATGGCCTTGTGCTTGGACTGCTCAAAACGGCCAATGCAAGAGCATGCCAAGCATGCAAAATTCACACATTTCGTGCTAACAAAAATCAGTCAAATCAATAAGTTGACGCATCAACCAAAACCTGATTTTGAATAATCTTGGTTCCAGAACATCGATAATAACAGAGTGAAACTGCCACCAAGCGCATTTGTTCTGTGCAAACATCTTTTGTGCTCAACCGCTTTGATATGTGCATTTTAGATCCTTTTGGCACAGGAGTATAAATGATGAAATCTGAGATGATTTGAAAGTGTGGTTTCAACAATGGTTTTGCAACCTTTTCCCAACGCAAAAGGTAATCTGCCCACCTGACCGGTCAAACAAAACAAGGTCGTGCAAGACTTCCTCCACGAAGACCACTCTCTGCACCCTAAAAGCCATCGGCCCGGCCTCTTCCACCTTCCCCTGCTCCCGCAAGAACTCAGCCAAGTTGTTCATTGCCGTAAGCGTGCGCAGGTGCTGTGCACCAAGCGTCACTTCGCGCCCCGCAAGACATCTGCGATAGAGGTGCTCGGCCTGGCAGCTCGCGATGGCGACAGCAGGATGGTCACATAGGGTGAACCCCGAAGCCCCAGGCTTCCTACCGGTGGAAAGGGAAGAAAGTTGAACAATGGCCTTGTGCTTGGACTGCTGAANAGCAGGATGGTCACATAGGGTGAACCCCGAAGCCCCAGGCTTCCTACCGGTGGAAAGGGAAGAAAGTTGAACAATGGCCTTGTGCTTGGACTGCTGAAAGCGGCCAATGCAAGGGCATGCCAAGGATGCAAACATCACACATTGAATTTTAATGCTAACAAGAATGAGTAAAATCAATCAGTTGCGGCATCAACCAAAACTTAAATTTGAATAATCTCGGTTCCAGCTTTCTATTCGCAAATAAGCATCTCATCTCCAACAACAGAATGAACTGCCACCAAGCGCATCTGTTCTGTGCACACNTCTCGGTTCCAGCTTTCTATTCGCAAATAAGCATCTCATCTCCAACAACAGAATGAACTGCCACCAAGCGCATCTGTTCTGTGCACACATCTTTTGTGCTCAACCGCTTTGATATGTGCCTTTGGGATCCTTGGCACAGGAGCACAGATGACGAAATCTGAGATGATTTGAAAGTGTGGTTTGTTATTTTGAATAGTTTTTCAAGCCTTTCCCCAAAGCAAAACGCAGTGCACGCACCTGACCGGTCAAACAAAACAAGGTCGTGCAAGACTTCCTCCAAGAAGGCCACTCTCTGCACCCCAAAAGCCATCGGCCCGGCCTCCTGCATTTTCCCCTGCCGCCGCAGGAGCCCAGCCAAGTTGTTCATTGACAAAAGTGTCTGCGGATGCTGCGCACCGAAGTGTTCTTCAAGCCCCGCAAGAGATCTCCGAAAGAGGGGCTCGGCCTGGCAGCTCGCGATGGCGCTAGCAGGGTGGTCNCCTCCAAGAAGGCCACTCTCTGCACCCCAAAAGCCATCGGCCCGGCCTCCTCCATTTTCCCCTGCCGCCGCAGGAGCCCAGCCAAGTTGTTCATTGACAAAAGTGTCTGCGGGTGCTGCGCACCGAAGTGTTCTTCAAGCCCCGCAAGAGATCTCCGAAAGAGGGGCTCGGCCTGGCAGCTCGCGATGGCGACAGCAGGGTGGTCTCATAGGGTGAACCCCGAAGCCCCAGGTTTCCTACCGGTGGAAAGGGAAGAAAGGTGAACAATGGCCTTGTGCTTGGACTGCTGAAAACGGCCAATGCAAGCGCATGCAAAGGATGCAAAAATCACANTTCCTACCGGTGGAAAGGGAAGAAAGGTGAACAATGGCCTTGTGCTTGGACTGCTGAAAACGGCCAATGCAAGCGCATGCAAAGGATGCAAAAATCACACATTTGATGCTAACAAAAATCAGTAAAATCAATAAGTTGACGCATCAACCAAACTGAATTTGAATAATCTCGTTTCCAGCTTTCTATTCGCAAATAAGCATCTCATCTCCAACAACAGAATGAACTGCCACCAAGCGCATCTGTTCTGTGCACACATCTTTTGTGCCCAACCNATAAGCATCTCATCTCCAACAACAGAATGAACTGCCACCAAGCGCATCTGTTCTGTGCACACATCTTTTGTGCCCAACCGCTTTGATATGTGCCTTTTGGATCCTTGGCACAGGAGTATAAATGACGAAATCTGAGATGATTTGTGGATATTTGTGGTTTGTTAATGGTGCTTCAACCTTTTCCCAAACGCAAAACGAAGCACCAACCACCCGCCACGGTGGCTGTCCGCAGCACGGCGCAGCTACGGCGCCTCGCTGAGCTTCCCCAGGTTTTCCAGAACGAACGCCAAATTGAGCTCCGCAGTGAGCGTGCTATAGTGCTCGGGGCCCAGCAGGCGCTCGTAGGCCTCCAGTCCTCGGCGCCGCAGGGGCTCGGCCTCGGCGAAGGCGCAGCGCTCCACCAAGACATAGGCGAGCCTCAGCCGTGATCGCCACGAGGCTCCGAAAGTTTCCCGACTTCGTGAAGGTCGACTTCACACCTCTTCGTGGCATATTCTTGGATCCAAATCTCTGGTGAGAAGTCAATGTTTCGAATCGTTTTGATATCCCATGTTTAATGTTACTAATTTTTGAAGATGTGATTTTATAGTTCTGTACTGCAATCTATAGCTGCTCGAACCGGGGAGTTCAGGCCTGAAGTCCCACACGGTGCTTTCATGTCCTTTCCCTGTTGGCAAACCTTGTTGCCATCGCTTTGCAGGGACTGAGATCCGCANTGCTTTCATGTCCTTTCCCTGTTGGCAAACCTTGTTGCCATCGCTTTGCAGGGACTGAGATCCGCACCGGCTCAGTGCCTGAAGCGCGAAAGGGTCATCAGGGCCCAACCTTTCGGCTGTGGCATCTGCACGGCATCGCAGCCTTGGTCCATGATGTCCATCACACGGCTGGAGGACCCAACCCATGCCATGCGATGGTTGGGCGCGTGACCAACTGCTGTGGCTGTGAAATGATAAAAATATACCCAGAAGGTAAAGACATGGTTCAACCACGCTGATAATGAAAGACACAGTAATTAAGACCACGACGTGCAAACATAGCCAATTCAGGGATATATTTAAATTTCTATAAACTGATTCTCATATA
>BGPT01002213.1:67695-83586 GCA_003297045.1 Symbiodinium sp. clade C Y103 | reverse complement strand
GGGACTCCAGAAGCAGTCCACTGTTTCGGATGGATAAGATCCTTCTGGGCATGGTACTGTATTGGGTCTTCCTTCGAACCAGCACAAAAGCTTACCGCAATGAAAGCACTAGAAGGCAGCACACATCGAGAATGCCCGCTTTGATTCGCACTGCACCAGCTGTCCAACGCAAAGGTCATGAAAATCGGAGTTTCAACGGGGAAAAGACCAATGGAATTTGCGATTTGNNNNAGAATGCCCGCTTTGATTCGCACTGCACCAGCTGTCCAACGCAAAGGTCATGAAAATCGGAGTTTCAACGGGGAAAAGACCAATGGAATTTGCGATTTGAGTATTGGCCGTTTCTTGAAACCATGAATATTGGATAAGCGGCAAGTGTTCACCACAGGAAATCCATGCACTTGGGGTTTTGGCTTCAGCAAAAACGCATTCCTCAAAGCAAAACCTGTTTATAACTTAATTTTGTTCAGGACGCGCCTCCGCCACAGAAGACTCACCCACACCCCGAGCTCTGGCGCCATCCAGCTGTGCCTCTCGCATGCTTCAAACGTCGTGAATCGCANTGTTCAGGACGCGCCTCCGCCACAGAAGACTCACCCACACCCCGAGCTCTGGCGCCATCCAGCTGTGCCTCTCGCATGCTTCAAACGTCGTGAATCGCATGCTTGCAAAATCTTGACATCAAGACTCTCAAGATCGTTGCGGCTGCTGCGATGGATCTCTAACATGCTCTAACAAGCAACCTGGTGGTACCTGCTTCAATGCTTCCTGTCATGTTCGATACACCTTCAAAGTTGAACGGTTGAGTTAAAGCCAGTTCGGGGCGCAGCCTCCATCACTTCAATCTCTCCCGGATCGATGTCAGCCTGCTCAACATCGCTTCCACACGGGTCTCGTTCACAACACATTGAATCGAAATCGTCGAGCAATGTCCAATTTGTGTGTTGCTGAATGGGCAAAATCTGAGTGAGCATTGGATCAAAAAGCAGCCCAGTTGGATGGCAGAATCTGATTTGGTGTCTTGGAGGTATACAAATGCTGCGCAAAAGTGCGGAGTGTGAATGCACCTCCACTCTCTATACCATATCGGATACCGCTGGAATGTTAGACAAAGCAACGGTTCCCAGTTCCCAGTGATATGAGCCTCGGGCTCCACTTTGGTTGCCGCTTCTTCCCTTGATGCGGAGGGCTGGTCCATCTGCACCTTGCAGGAAAGGCATCTGCGCTGAGAAAAACTCATTTGACTGGCAATATCTGGCAATAAGAAGAGGAAGTTCGATCAGAAGATCCAACTGAACGCTGCAGGAATTCGTGCGAAAGTGGCATTCGCTGTTGTTTCCTGCCTCTGTCTGGGCAGCCAGAGGGCTACCGAAGTTGCTCGCTGCGAATGGCGACATGTCCTCAAAACAACCGACGGCCACTGAACTTGCTGGAAACCAATAGATTTGAATATGTGCAAACAATGGTGATTGATCAATCCATGTACCTGTGTTTGTATCTCATATTGTATATTTCTTGACACTTTTTCAGGTGTTCTTTCTGAGGCGGCCATGGCTTAGCACGGTTTCGTGAAAACTTCGGGATTCGAAAGCAAAAACCTCTGTCAGGCTGTTAGATATCCTGGTCTCCCGCCTCCGCCTGGGAAGTTCTAGCACCAATACAGCAGCCCATGGTAAAACGACCTCAACGCGATCGAAGAGAGATTTGACAAATCGAGGCAGCTGCCAGTACCTTTAGTCCTCTGTGAATTCAATCCTTTGATCAGCAAACTGCACCACAAAACAACCATTTCAGGCTCTGGCTGAGGCCAAAGGAAAGCGCAATCGAAACACGTTCTGCTTGGCAGGTCCAATGAGCCCTTGCCCTGGCCTCGAGTGAGGACAAGCACCGGGTTTCTTTATCAAATTCTGAGCTTTCTCATTGCGCAGCAAAGATCAGCAAAGCCAAAACATGCCCCAACCAATACTCAAAGCCTCAAAGCTTAAATGATAGTGTCACCCTGCACATATTCCCGGTCAAGCATGCGTGATCAAATGTAAAATGCGTGCGTCTTCCACATCTTCCACACTCAAAAATGATCAACGACATGGCTGTGATGCTTGCCCGGAATCTTTCAATCGTCGATCTTTTGAAATACAGCCCTATGCAGAGCTCTGCCAAAATCAGTTCTGGTGCACCTTGACTGGGCAACCCCGGCTGACGCAGGGACTGGAAGGCCGGAGCAATGGCAAAACGCACGCTTGTCAGTGCAAGTCTGTGAGAGCCTTGATGAATTCTGGATCCAAAACTGTTGAGACTTTGAAGGGGAAATTCCCACCCAAGGAAACTGTCTGACTTCCTTGAATCTTGTTGGCTAACCGGCGATGTTGATGCAACATTCAATCGAACAGAACAAAAAGAAGGACGCTATCTATTGTCTGTTCCACTGATACACTATTGTCTGTTCCATTCACATGTCTCGTTCAAGTTAAGGCAAGAGTGCATGTGGTGGACTGTATGTGCAAAGTGTGTGCAATCCATATGACACCTAACATGCACCTAGCACGCAGCTTGCAGAGAAATATGTGATAATCCCATTTTGGTCAAATCCTTTTGGACTTATGATTGGTTGCCACTGGGTTCCCTCAGTGCATGCGTCAATCAATGTGATTCCAACTGGTTTCGTCAGTAGATTGAGTAGATCGTTGTCTATCGAGCATCTGCAATGCATGCACTTGCAGGGTGCAAGCTTATTCTGTCAGGCTGCTGAAAATGCTGCATCGCATCGTATCCAAAGTGAAGTTGTTTTTTCCTGACTATTGAAAAGTTGGCAGCTTCTCCGTGAAGTGCTGTTCTTCTTCGACTCTGTGAGGCTACTCCAAGTTATTCAACTCTGAAGACTGACCGCATTTTTTTGATGACGTCGTTCTCACGCCCATCAGGTGCCGCAACGCCGCTTTCGGGCGCTCAAGGCGAGAAATATGAGGCCTCGAAGTGGCCATGGGCCTGCGGCCGTCAAGGGCTCAGGGATGTTCGGGGATGCCGTGCTTTCGCCTTCGTGACTGGATGTCGGCAGATTTCGGAGAAACTCTTTAACTTTACAGACTTTATTACCTATTGACCAGTGTCGGAAAACCTCAACCTATAATGAGCTACCTGCTATCCTATGCTACGCTATACTGATTGCATTTGATACTAGCGGTATTTCAAAGAAGCCCTGCAAGCTTCCAACCGGCCACAAACACACACACACACATCCACATATTTGCAACGAGGATGGACATGATCTTTCCGCTTCAGTGCAGAGGTGGTTGGATGAGATGGCTCATCCAGATCCACAATGACTGCCACCATGTTGGCAGATTCAATCCCCATGGTCAGAAACACCCATGTTTTCCAAAACATGTGTCAAGGATGGAGCTAACCATCCCAAGATATCCCAATGGAAGATGGAAAATATGGTTCCAATCAAGTCACGAACCAATCAACAATTCTGGCGTTTTTTTGCCCTGCCTATTAGAACACACACGAAGAAAAAAGCCAACCTGAAACTTAAAAAGGGTTCAACCGCCTCAAGAACGAGATGAGACTCTATTCATTTCGATTCCCATACAAGTATACATTTGGGATTGGATCAAACGACAACAAAAAAGTCGATCTTCGTGGCCCAACCTCTACACAGGCCGCTGGCGCCTCCCCAAACCCACCTTCGTTTCCTCCTGGCGGAAGTGGACCCGGGGGTTCGCCCAAGCGACACAGTGGTTGACTGCGCCACGTTGCAGAGACGTGACGTTCACTTGGTTCGTTGAAAAAATGGCAGGGCAGGTTGCTTGTTGAAGAAATAGTGCAAACCTGACTTCGGCAAAAAGTTGTAGAATCAAAAGTGGATTTGAAAAAATAGTAATGTCTCTTCTTGTCTTCAACCATCCAAGCAGAATTTCATTTGGGTCTGGGCCTACATGCATCTGATTTGAGGTCCAGCGGGAGTCAAATACTGTTGCAGAAAAATAAATCAAATGAATCGAAGAAATGAACCTGATACGGACGGGAAGGCATCCAGCATCCATTTTGGGGTTGTTAGTTTTCCGCACAAAACTTGTTTCAATGTTGAAGATTTCTTCATAAAAGGTGTCCATTCGATATAAAAATAGGTCACTCGACTGCAATCACATGCAAGATCAATCATCAGTATATTTTACATTCGAGTCAGCTAGTACTAGATTTGTTCAAATGAAATCGTTCAAATCCCTGGGCTGGCATCCTGCTCCATGGGAAAAAAATCATTCGCATGATCCAAGTCAACTGCAATTCCTTCCGGATGGTGAGCCCATTGGTGCCAAAGAGGCCAAGAGTCAGAAATTGTGTATCCCTTGAATTGTGTTTGAAAATTGAGCAGTGTATGGCACGTAACCCCAAACATTGCATGGGGTATGGCAGGTTTTAGCACAGGGCTGATGCCCAAATTACTAACTCGTCTGAAGGCCCATTTTCCAGGGCCATCCCACTGCGTGCTCCTGCCAAAGGCATAGTGCCCTCTTGCACCGCACATCAGGCGACAGCGCTGCACGGACTGGTAGATGAAGTGGATTCTACATTCTAATGCACAAAACTCATGGCTGCCTTGACTATAGTTGTGAATCATCACCAAATATTCATGACTGGTTGAGGCATAGCTGCTTACGACCATGTTGGATGTAGGAAATTTGGATTCCACAGGGACTTTCTGACCAGTCCAGAATATTTGGTTTGGGAACCTTGGCAAGAGAACTGAAGCAAGACACCTATGTTTTTCCCTCACCTATGGAGTAGCAGTCAGTACATCTACGCTAGCTTCTTGACGAGATCCTTTGCGACCAAAGCTTGAATCCGAAAGTCTAACGGCTGACATGTGCATGGCCAGAAGCAGGCCCCAGTTCCTATACAAAAAAAGTAAAGGATGGCAAAGGCGGTAGTTTCCGCACCAAAGGACGGTTCCTTGGCAATCATATTTTGATCAAATGTCGTTGATACGCCTCATACCATCTCATACCCATACTGGGTTGTGGACCGTCGCCGCCCCTAATGCGCTCCACTGCGGTCAACACACGCCCTGGTTTCACCACTTGGCAATTTGAAGCACCGCTTTTTTGGTTCTATGGATCTGGGTGAAACGGCATGATAGATGTTCAAGAATGCTTGCAGCTCAAAGGGTCACGGGCTGATAGGTGCTGATGGCCTGCAGGCAGGTGAGATCCGGTGCATAAAAAGATGTTTTTCTGAAATGAAATACCTCTGAACCACACTTGTTTGGACAGTCAACTCATGAGGCACAGCAAGGGCGTGGGACTGAGATGTCCAAAGCATTGGAGTCAAGGGCCATCGGCCCGCCACCAGAACAGGAACAAATGAGAACAAATGAGGGTTCAACTGCAGCATCGAGAATCATGAGAGGCAGGGACGTGAATATCTGGCTCAGTCAGTCTAAAATCATCACATATCATGACTATTGCAAATATCTAGGCTTTTCCTCCATAAGTAAAGAAGGGATGCGAACGAGCCGTAAAACAAAATTCTCTGTGGGCAATGCCTAGGATTGCTACGTTTTGCGAACTCATTTCTGGATCCGGGAAGGATGATTTTCGCAGGCCTTGAGCCACTTGCACCATGTTCTCGTTGGAATCGCTGCCAATTTCGGCGGCTTTCTGCCGTCTTTTCGTGATCGCCACCATGAACCTCCTGCAGCCACTGGGATCTGATGAGACTTGGGGAATTGCCATGGCACCTGTTGAACACCTAGAATTTGATAAGTCCATGGATGGGGTGTGAATGAGTTTGATAGGTCCATGGATGGGCAAGCCTGAGAGGAAGCATGGAGGAACTTCGGCCACTGGGAAGAACCAAGATACGATGGCGGGCCAAAGAATTAGCAAACACTGATGATGGGATCCAATGTAGACCCGTGTTGTCAAGCTTATCATGTCTATTACCGGGTTCAGATATGCGAAGGACTGGTCCAACGTCTGAACACCCCAGGATTCCAGGATTAATCGTTCAGAGAAAGTTGCAGCACTTAGAAATTTGTCCGAATGAAACTTTAACTTCCAGTAAATGTTTGACATTTTACAATATACTTCGAAGAACAGCAATAAGATTCTCCCACATATCTCCATGACAGCAACCGCACGCATAAACACACAAACCATCCAAGTCTTTGACCATCTTGGTGAATCCCAAGAGCTGCCGCGAAAGCCAGCGGCATACCATGAATGCCCAGTCCCAACTGGCCAGAGCTGATCTATGGAGATAGAGTATGGTGTCTATTTTGATGGCATCATCACCTCTCCATCTTTCGGATACCGTTCAACGGACATGTGAATCTGCAGCCTGAACCGCAGGCTACCACCGAACAGCTCAAGGCACCTCCAAACTTTGCAGCTCGCGGAGATACAAATCTTCTGCCTGACGATTTCAAATTTCTATGGCCAAATCATTAATCATTCTCTGGAAAATCATCCCTGTGAAACATCCTGCAACCAGCACCCACAATCTTCCCAGCCTCCTGCAGGGAACCTTTGGCTTCCAGCAACTTGGCAAGGCCGGACATCGTCTGCAGGGCCCACTGACGGCCTTCTCCCACCTCAGTTTCCAGGCCTTCCAAGGCACGGCGGAAGAGTGGCTCCGCCTCGCCCGGTCGGCCCTGCGCCACGCGGAGCAGCGCCAGGTGATGCATTGAGCGCAGCTTCAAGGGACGGCCACCCAGCTCAAAATCCGCCACAGCGCGCTGCAGGAGAGCATCCGAGTCGTCCAGGCGGCCCAGGTCACGGAGGAAAACGCCCAAGTTCATGGCCTGAAGCAATGTGTCTGGATGGTTCGGGCCCCGCTGGGCTTCTTCCCCCTCCAGACATCTGCGCCATAGTGATTCAGCCTCGCGTCTGGAAATGGGGCACATGGCAGGGTGTGCAAAAAAGGGTGCGGTCGCGGAAAAACTGACACAAGCACCGCAACTCCAGTTGGAACAGAATCATGACTAAATTCCTACCACGTAGCCCGTAAGCCAAATCCATGGGACAGCAGAAACAAACCTATCACTTTGTGACAAGCTGCAACACTACAAACGGATTGCATCTCAAGCACCACCCCATGTGGGCCCAATTAGAAAATGGTGAAAAGTGGTGACTTGTACAGAAGAACACAATACATTAGACCATCCTGACAACACCCTCCCCTTTTGTAAACCAATGCATGAGGCTTTGAGGGGCCCAATATGGTTCAGCAACCCCTGAGTGATCCCCGAAATCAGGCATCTCAAACTCAAAACCCTCCAAGAACATCTACCGCCAGCAGGCCATGATAAATGCCAAGGGAAACCAAACCGAAGAAGTCAAGTTTTCTCACATATGCTGCTTGAACCAGCGACATGTTCCTGGCAAAAAACATGTTGTGGCCTTCCATCCGACCGAAAAGGGGGAGGAATCGACTGCACGTTAAGCACTTCGTAGCTCAGGATCACAAATTTGGAACAATCTCATAAAAAAAATTAAAAAGAACCCCTGTAGGTGAGGCAGCAGTGGATGATCAGGCTTTTCAGAAACATCTGCATAACGGCCTTCGGCCAGACCAAGAGCCCATGGAAATCAAACTAATTAATAGTATATGGACCCATGGATAACCTAACAAACTTTCGCTCACAGCTTCGCCATATGTTTCAGTTCAAGGAGCAATGCTGTCACAATGCAGTTGGTATGTGTGCCGTCAGCCCAGATCAAACATTTCAAATGCATCGTGCAAACGTCAAACCACACTGGGATGTTTTGAGCAACTTTCTTTGGTGCTGTGTGGGTTCTTCCCCATTGCTTCTGAAACGCAACGCAACATTCATACTTCTGACATGTCCCGGAATCTGGGATCTGTGAGCCCTTTGAAGCTCGTTGTTTGTCATTGCTTGTAAATGAGCAAATTCTATGGGGCTGTTTCCGCCCAAGTCTCAAATTGGAAATCCAGGAGCCTGCTGTTTGTGTATATGTATGTGCCAACACAAAATGTTTGGTGTGCTATTGAATGGGGCTGTTACAAGCACCGCAGGCTGACTGATTCATTCGTAAGCTGCAACAAAACAAGGGGAATCTGTGGGCGCCCACCTCCCTCAATACTTCATTGAAATTCACATGTATGACCATTTCCCGGCCTCCAGCAGCTTGCCTTGATCCTTCAAGAAGAAGGCGAAGTTGTTCATTGACAAAAGCGTGTCCGGGTGCTGTGCACCAAGCATCACTTCCTGCCCCGCAAGACATCTCCGATAGAGGGGCTCGGCCTGGCAGCTCGCGATGGCGGCAACAGGGTGGTCACATAGGGTGAACCCCGAAGCCCCAGGCTTCCTACCGGTGGAAAGGGAAGAAAGGTGAACAATGGCCTTGTGCTTGGACTGCTGAAAAAGGCCAATGCAAGAGCATGCCATCTGCAGAAATCACACATTGTAATGCAAAAAACAATAAAAACAATAAGTTGACGCACCAACCAAAACTGAATTTGAATAATCTCAGTTCCAGCCTTCCATTCGCAAATAAACATCGCTAACAACAAAGTGAAACTGCCCTCAAGCGCATCTGTTCTGTGCAAACATCTTTTGTGCTCAACCGCTTTCATATGTGCCTTTTGGATCCTTTTGGCACAGGAGTATAGATGACGAAATCTGATATGACTTGAACATGTGATTTGTTATTTTGAATGCTTTCTCAAACTCTTTCCGACACAACTCACAATACACCCACCTGACCGGTCAAACAAAAATTATCGCGCAAAACTTCCTCCAAGAAGACCACTCTCTGCACCCCAAGGCCATCGGCCCAGCCTCCTCCAGTTTCCCCTGCTGCCGCAGGAGCTCAGCAAAGTTGTTCATTGACAAAAGCGTGTCCGGGTGCTGCGCACCGACTTGAGCTTCAAGCCCCGCAAGGGATCTCCTATAGAGAGGCTCGGCCTGGCAGCTCGCGATGGCGCCAGCCGGGTGGTCACATAGGGTGAACCCCGAAGGTGAACAATGGCCTTGTGCTTGGACTGCTGAAAAAGGCCAATGCAAGCGCATGCCAAGTATGCAAAAATCACATGTAATGCTTGGAAAAATAGTGAGATCAATAAGTTGACGTATCGACAAACATGAATTTAAGAAATCTCGGTTCCACTCGTCCGATTGAAAAGTAACATCTCTAACAACAGAGTGAATCTGCCACCACGCGCATCTGTTGTTTTCAAGCATCTCTTGTGTCCAACCATTTTGAATACTTTGATATTTGCCTTTTGAATCCTTTTGGCACATGAGTATAGATGACGAAATCTGAGACGATCTGAAGATGTTGTTGATCATGTCGATTGCTTTCTCAAACTCTTTCCGATACAAATCACAGTACACCCAGCTCAACTGTGAAACAACAAAAAATGTGCAAAACTTCCTCCAAGAAGGCCACTCTCTGCACCCCAAAGCCATCGGCCCGGCCTCCTCCATCTTCCCTTGCTGCTGCAGGAGCCCAGCCAAGTTGTTCATTGACAAAAGTGTCTGCGGGTGCTGCGCACCGAATTGTTCTTCAAGCCCCGCAAGAGATCTCCGATAGAGGGGCTCGGCCTGGCAGCTCGCGATGGCGCCAGCAGGATGGTCACATAGGGTGGCAAGAGCATGCCAAGTATGCAAAAATCACACATTTAATTTAATGCTATAGCAAAAATCAGTCAAATCAAATAAGTTGACGCATCAACCAAAACTGAATTTGAATAATCTCAGTTCCAGTCTTCCATTCGCCCATTCGCAAATAAACATCGCTAACAACAGAGTGAAACTGCCACCAAGCACATCTGTTCTGTGCACACATCTTTTGTGCCCAACCGCTTTGATATATGAATGTGCCTTTTGGATCCTTGGCACAGGAGTATAAATGACGAAATCTGAGATGATTTGAAAATGTGGTTTGTTAATGGTGCTTCAACCTTTTCCCCAACGCAAAACGAAGCACCAACCACCCGCCATGGTGGCTGCCCGCAGCACGGCGCAGGTACGGCGCCTCGCTGAGCTTCCCCAGCTTTTCCAGAACGAACGCCAAATTGAGCCCCGCAGTGAGTCTGTTATAGTCATAGTGCTCGGGGCGAGCGGCGAGCGTGTTATAGTGCTCGGGGCACTGCAGGCGCTCCCGGGCCTCCAGGATTCGGCGCCGCAGGGGCTCGGCCTCGATGAAGGCGCAGCGCTCCACCAGCACAAAAGCAAGCCTCAGCCGTGATCGCCACGAGGCTCCGAAAGTTTCCGCGACTTCGTGAAGGTCAACTTCACACCTCTTTGTGGCATATTTTTGGATCCAAATCTCCTTGTTGTATTAATTTTTGAACATGTACGATTTATTGTTCGGTACTGCAATCTATAGCTGCTCAAACTGGGGAGTTCAGGCCTGAAGTCCCACACGGTGCTTTCATGCCCTTTCCCTGTTGGCAAACCTTGTTGCCATCGCTTTTTGGAGGGACTGAGATGCGCACCGGCTCAGTGCCAAAAGCGCGAAAAGGTCCTCAGGGCCCAACCTTTCGGCTGTGGCATCTGCACGGCATCGCAGCCTTGGTCCATGATGTCCATCACACGGCATCACACGGCTGGATGACCAAACCCATGCGATGCTATGGTTGGGCGCGTGACCAACTGCTGTGGCTGTGAAGTGATAAAAATGTACCCAGGAGGTCGAAAGACATGGTTAAACCACGCTCATAACGAAAGACACGGTAAGACCACGACGTGCAAACATAGCCAAATTAAGGCATATATAATCAAATTTCTATAACTTGATTCTCATGTATATGGACTGAAACTCATGTTGATCAAGTAGAACGTATGCTTCGCAATCATCATTCTCATGTCCACACCACCAGACACACACAGGGCTGTTGGCTCACGGTCGGCTCACGGTCGGCTCATATGGTCGGCTCACGGTAAAACCACAACGCCTATTAATACATAAAACCACGACGTTCGGGGGGGGGTGTCTCACGGTGTCTCACGGTGTCTCACGGTTTGCCCACGGCTGCTAAAACCACCAGCTTCCACACATTGTCTGCTACGAGTATATACAGCAAAAGGTGATCCCTTTAAGGGCATCAGATAGCTGTGGAATAGCAGCCGGCATTATAAAGTGATCGAATTATTTTCTATAGATCATAGTATAGGCATGGATTATGGTAAAACCACGACGTTGTGCTGGATCAAGGTTAAACCCCTACCTGGAAGTCTAGGGTATATATATATAGAACAGTAGAACAAACAAATTCTGAGAGAACACCCTGCGGTTGGAACAATCAAACGATCAATAACTGCAGTGGGTAGCCATGGGTTTGGCCAGTGTTTCGAATGTGAGGGATCTNCAAATTCTGAGAGAACACCCTGCGGTTGGAACAATCAAACGATCAATAACTGCAGTGGGTAGCCATGGGTTTGGCCAGTGTTTCGAATGTGAGGGATCTGAGTAGGACAGGAACCCGAGAAAAACAAAACGATTCCATGTTGCGATGCAATATTCAAGAGGTCCCTGACCCTCGAAATAGAGCTTCATGAAGTTTCATGCATTTGGTATCCTCTTGACTGCATGACAATTGGCTCTTGCGCAGTCTGCAAGAGCACCGTCACCATTTGACATCTGCAAATCAGCGTTATTCAGCATCCGTAACTGGTACAAACCAGGGCTAAGCCACATGCTCCGGGATTTGGACAGGGCGCCTGTGTGAAACAACCGCAGGGCTAAGATTTCAGGGTTCAAACAATCCAAGGCGCAACATCCGCATTACTCTAACCTGATTCTTCCCGGCAAAGATTCAAAGAGTTTGGGTCGCATGCAGAAAAATGGATGACAAATAAGACATAATAAGACCAATGAGGTAGCTTTTTATATGCAATGCTGCGCAGTCCCGGCATTAACTAGAGATCGTGGAAGAAATAAAGCAAGGTGAGAGCAAGACAACACCACCTGGCTGCATCAAAGATGCTTGATTGAAACTATTGAAAACCATGTCGGTTCTGGTACAAATCTCGTGCAGGGTCGAAACTTCTGAATTCATGGCGCCTAGGGAGGCCTAGGGATTTAGAAGTGTTGAAGACGTCCAAAGCTGTTTGTAGGACATAGCATGTTTTCATCCCCGATGAAATAACAGGATAGACGTCGTGAAGACTTTTCGTAGGTACATTGTGGGTTTCCACAACCTAGGAGCTCTACATTGTGACGTGTGGTTGCCCTGCTGGAGCTCTACAAAAACTAATGCATGACCTAAATCTAGCCTCTACAAATACTATCAAAAATCTCAACCAACCTCTGGTGGTCCCGCAAGGTATATTATGCTGTTAGGTTGGGTCCTAAAAGTCTTAACTATTTGCAGTGAACCCAAACCATCTCCCTTTAAAGCATTCACTTTTTGTAGCTGTGCACGACTTCAATATGCAGGATGTGTTTGGGTGTTTTTGGATTGATTTAAAATACCACCAATTGAAAACAGTGATCCCTACCAATGTCTAGACCTAGCGATCCTGAANTAAAATACCACCAATTGAAAACAGTGATCCCTACCAATGTCTAGACCTAGCGATCCTGAACCCTAACATTTTGTAGTTGTTTATCAAAAACCTGGGTTTCTACTAAATTTCATGAAAGTATTGGTTTTCCTCCAAAAACCCGGACTTTATCACATTTCTTTGTCCAAACCCTTCCTTATACCCCCCTTTGGATGGGGCAGGTGTCCAGCTACAAATAGTGTTCCCGACCTTGGGGGAGCCCCTCAACTCGATCTAAAATGCCCAAAGGATCCCGATAAGATTGAGACCCTCGTGGGCCAAGGGACCCTCAAGGTAAGTGTGGCGAGGGTCCACTGTTTCTTGATAGAGGTCTGACACTAGGACTGTTCTTTCAAAGAAGTGCTGTCCCAAAACTGCCAACGGATAGATACATATTTAACATGAATTATTTCGGAACATTCAAGTACCTATCGAACATGCGGTGTGTACGTTGCGGGCCCACCAGTCAGTCTGACCCAAGCAAGCACATAAACACCAGTCAGTCTGACCCAAGCAAGCACACAAACTCCTTTAAGATTTCAACTCAGTTTAAATCACTTTTCTTTTATTATGAACATTCAAAGATTGATTGCAGAACATTTGAATATCATCAAGAGAAACCGATTTTCGATAGTAAGGCCAGCCTCGTGAAGCAGCGCAATTAATCCAAATCACAGGTTCTTCTAGGTTCTAGGCTCATAGTCCAATCTTGCTATTTTTATGAGAGCAATACTGAATACTATTTAAATTAAATCTGTTTTTTTCCTTGGGGACTATGAAAACAAGCATTTGTATTGTTCAGAGCTTAACGGATCCAGTCCATTTTTAACAGATCTAGCGAGCAAGAGCCGACATACTTTCAATTTTTCAGGGTGCAGGCACCAAGAAAACGCAACTACAACAAAGAGTTTGCATGCACACATGTTCCCTAAAATTACAACAAAAGCTGCCGACTGCAAGTGGAAATATGATATAATANTACAACAAAGAGTTTGCATGCACACATGTTCCCTAAAATTACAACAAAAGCTGCCGACTGCAAGTGGAAATATGATATAATAATGACAATCACATCCATGTTGATATCTTATTAAGATAAATAACCAACAACAAAAAACAAACTGAAACAACAAATAATGGTAAAAGACAAACATGACAAGTTTTGAACTGCATTGCAAACACAGCGAAATGCAAAATAAAATCAAATGACATAAACAACGTAAAAGTAAGACGGTATAGCGAAGAGAAGCCTGCGATTGCAAACTCAATGCACAAGAAATTGCGCGAACGGGTATAGTACTGTGACTGGACTCGACAGGAACACCAGGAGGACTGCACTGCATGCCGACAAACTTTTCAAACACATTACTGCAATGATATTGTGGGAGCCCCCTGTCAAGGAAACATAAGATTCACTCCGTCCTCAATGCGTTGTAAGCTCAAGCAATTCCAATTTATTTGTGAGTTGCCGCCATCAGAAAACCAAACCGTAGTTTTGGTACGGTGAGTTCCCATACCATCACTCTCAACGTGATTGATGAAGGTTACCTCTCTTTCCGATATCGGTCCCATGCNTACCATCACTCTCAACGTGATTGATGAAGGTTACCTCTCTTTCCGATATCGGTCCCATGCCTTTCCGATGCTTTCCGATGTTGGACCCTCAAAAGCTGCTGTTTTGAGGTCCCGATGGGATTCTTTCCGACGCTTTCCGATGCTGTACCTTGTTTGCCAGGCTTGCGTCGGAAAGCGTCGGAAAGAATCCCATCGGGACCTCAAAACAGCAGCTTTTGAGGGTCCAACATCGGAAAGCATCGGAAAGGCATCGGAAAGGCATCGGATGCGTGGTTGAAACTGGAACTCTTGAAACTGGCCTTTGGCACGTTCCTTCCGACTTCATTATGACCATTATGTGCAGTGTCCTTCACCTTGAGACAGCTACAAGATTCATACGTTTGATTCTATCACATTTGACTTACCCAAGAGCAGGCTTTCTGCTGGATTATTCATTCATGTTGCTTTTGCTTCAGAATAGTGCCAGAAATCTACAGGCCATGAAAAAGATAGAACTAAAGAACCAAATTTTGTAGTACATCCACATGTCCTTGCATTAGATTCAGTAGATAAGAGGGTAAGCCAGGGTCGTTGGATGAAAATGATGGGAAAATGGAGAAGAATCAGGAAATAACCATAGAGAGCTGGCATCTGTGGCCAAACGTTGAGTTCCTTATTGCGGTTTTCAAACTGATTTGTGAGATAATCACAGAAATTTCATGGATGGCGGATAATTGTAAGGGACAAAGCAATGGTGTGTTTATGTGCTGTTCAACATGGATATGGACACAAGTGGGCATGTCGGGTATGTAAACATGTGCCTAATTACTGCATCGCGCACCGCATTCTGTCAATTTGCACCCCCTAAGGCTTGGCCTAGACATCCCGCACTCTACCATAGCTTGTTGTTATGTGGGCTGTGGTCAGCAAAGGGGGTTCGATTCAACAGAAAGCCATGTCCATGCATACTGCGCATACATCATTTTTCCAAACCTGCCATTAGAATATCCATCGTAAATTGCCATGAAGAAGATAACACTTTTTGATCCCCATCTCGCTTTTCCGCCCTGCAAGATTTTGCAACCTATGTGGTCTTTAGGATTGATTTGGCCTCATTCCAGTCCATGAAGCACCAAATGTATAACTCCAGCAATTGTAATGAAGAGAAAACACATGTTTTTCAGAGAGACAATATTGAAACTAGGATTGCTGGACCTTCATGGGCCCTCGCATTGAGTTGTCGAGGGTCCTGGACCCTCACTGGGAGGTTCGAGGGTCAAACCCCTCCAATGTAGAGCCGAACCCCTCCAATGCAGAGCCCAAAGATCGTTAGGGTGATCAAAAAAACCTTCTACAAAAACTGGCTCGGATTTGGTACCAAGGTTCAGAAGGTGCACTTTTGCTACNCCAATGCAGAGCCCAAAGATCGTTAGGGTGATCAAAAAAACCTTCTACAAAAACTGGCTCGGATTTGGTACCAAGGTTCAGAAGGTGCACTTTTGCTACGAAAGCATGTGCACAACACACTTGCACAGAAAATTTTTGATGGCACATAGATGCACATAGTGATTTGTACTGGCCTCAAGGCCCTGCTTTTCGTAGTGGANAAAGCATGTGCACAACACACTTGCACAGAAAATTTTTGATGGCACATAGATGCACATAGTGATTTGTACTGGCCTCAAGGCCCTGCTTTTCGTAGTGGAAATTTTAACGGGGATATGTTTTCCAGAATATGCTGCTCATCTGAACCCAAACTTGCACAAGGACACGCGAAGCTACAATACAAGAGCTGGATTTGGCAAGGTGTTTGTTAGGGA
>BGPT01002213.1:26890-67690 GCA_003297045.1 Symbiodinium sp. clade C Y103 | reverse complement strand
GCAGGCTTGCGTCATGTCCTGATGTGTATAGCCAGCTTTCTGCGCCCAATAGGGCACAAAGCACAGTCTGACAATTACGGATTTCATCTTGGGAAGCAAAACGAAAGAGCATGAACATAGCACATAATCAGGTGCAAAAGGAATGCAAATAGAAGGGACCAGTGCGTATAGCTCTAGGTTGAGAACTTGTCAAGGGCACAAAGTTGTCAACCCTCTGGATCTTTTCTAGCACAAGTTTGAACACGATTTCTGTCATCCTGATGACCCGAGCTCCAAGCCCCTGGAAGCAGCCAAGCTTCGTGTCCAGCAGCACTGCGCTAGCGTGACCCACTTGCTCCTCCCTTTGGACACGGATCACGATGCACTGCCTTTCTGGCTGACCAGGTTCATTGAGCAGCTTTCCTGCCAGGTTCCTGGGCAGCGGACTTGAAAGCAGTGTCCAAAATGGTTCTGTCAATGGTAGCCATATGAAGCGCTTTTAGGGACTGGGCCCCTGACACGCCCGGAGGCTTGCCCTGGCTGCGAAGGGCAAAGATCACTTGCAAGCCATGCTAAGCACATTTCCAAATCAAATCCGGGCAAGGGGCGCAAATGCTGCCAGCCTCCTTCTGCATCTCCGGCGTCTGTTGAATCGAGACATCGTAGCATATGGCAGAGTTGGCCAAGATTGGAATACAGTATGCCACACGGGAGGCGTACTCCTGCATGACTGGATCTAGGTTTGATAATCTCCAAACACTGAGGATGTGCACGTCCAAAAATTGCATCAAAAAATGTGGATAAGAAGGTGTGGCACCTAAGAAAGGCACACTCTCCTCGTCCGCCGCCTCACGGCCTTTCGATTTAACATCCCTCTTATGCATGTTGCGATAGTTATTGTCGATCAATGTTGCCACGTCTGGCCATTCATCGGGCGCCCTTCTCACACTGTACACTCCTCGTCAGAGTTGACGGCACTTGAAAAAAATCAGGTCCAAAGACGTCACTCAATCGCAAACAAACAAAGCACTTAAGCGCTCTCCCGCAAACGACCGCAGACACTGAAGCAAATGCTCACGTTTTGTAACTTATGATACGGCAGCAGCAAAATGGTGGACGCGCATGTATGACTGAACTTGCCTTGTCCCCACCAAGCATTGGCCTTCGGACCTCCTGTGATCAAAGAGGCCTTCAGATGCTCAAAGCAGTTTGTGGCTGTCGGCAAGGTAAGCGAGAATATGTGACATCACATGACATGTTGTTTGGCGACTGAGTGCAGCACGAAGACCTCAACAGCTTTTTTGCTTGGAGCCGTGATGTTCTGAAATCCAAGCTGGGTCGTGTAATGGAAGTAGCAGTGCACTTCACCACTTCCATCCGACTGGGTACTGGATTGGGTAAGGTCCAGGGCATCCTCCCAGACCTGCCAGGAGCTGCTACTGCGAGGTTGGACCTGGCCTGCTGCGTCACATCTGTGGCGTGACGAAACGCATCAAATTGCGGCGGTCACGCCTTGATGCCGGAGCTCTTGTGGACCCAGCACCACTCGTCGGCATCGTGCTCGTAGGCATCGTGCACAAACCTACCGCCGCCCTTGTAGTCGTTCAGGAAGTACTCCCTGAGACCGGCCTGAGGCATCGAGCGCGTTTCTTGACCCGTGTTCATGGCTTGTCAGCTTCGGGGACTCCAGAAGCAGTCCACTGTTTCGGATGGATAAGATCCTTCTGGGCATGGTACTGTGTTGGGCCCTCCTTTGAACCAGCTCGAAAGCTTACCGCAATGAAAGCACTAGAAGGCAGTACACATCGAAAATGCCCACTTTGATTCGCACTGCACCAGCTGTCAAACGCAAAGGTCATGAACATCGGAGTTTCAACGGGGAATAGACTAGCTCAATGAAATTTGCGATTTAAGAATGGGCCGTTTCTTGAAACCCTGAATCAAGTGTTCACCACAGGAAGTCCACTTGGGGTTTTGGCTGCAGCAAAAACGGATGCCTCAAAGTCTCAAAGTATAAAAATCGTTCAAACCTAGAAAACCCAACTATGCGATTTTTTGAGGACATGTCACAATTCCAACAAATATTTGAAAAAAGAAAAAGACGTAATTTTTGTGCGCTTGTCCACCAAAAAATGCATCGATTGAAAAAACATGTTTTTCGTGAAGTGGTTTACAAAGAAACTGTTAACTTAATTTTGTTCAGGACGCGCCTCCGCCACAGAATACTCACCCACACCCCGAGCTCTGGCGCCATCCAGCTGTGCCTCTCACATGCTTCAAACGTCGTGAATCACCGACATCAAGACTCTCAAGACTGTTCCGTTGCGGCTGCTGCGATGGAGCTCCAACATGCTCTATAACAAGCAACCTGGTGGTACCTGCTTCAATGCTTCCTGTCATGTTCGATACTTCAAAGTTGAAAGGTTGAGTTGAAGCCAGTTCGGGGCGCAGCCTCTACCACTTCAATCTCTCCCGGATCGAGGTCAGCCTGCTCAACATAGCTTCCACACGGGGCTTGTTCATAACACATTGAATCGAAATCTTCTAGCAGTGTCCAACCCGTGAGTCGCAAAATGTGTCTGAAAGCATCCCAGTTGGATCGCAGAAGCTGATCTGGTCTCTGTGCTGCTGTTGTGCGAAGATATATGCAAGTGCTGCGCAAAAGTGCGGAGTGAGAATGCGCCTCCACTCTCTAGATACCATATCGGATACCGCTGAATTGTTAGACAAAGCAACTGTTCCCAGTGATATGAGCCTCGGTCTCCACTTTGGTTGCCGCTTCTTCCCTTGATGCGGAGGGCTGGTCCATCTGCACCTTGCAGGAAAGGCATCTGTGCAGCTGAGAGAAGCTCATTTGACTGGCAATAAGAAGAGGAAGTTCCATGCCCCAACTGGCCCCAACCAATACTCAAAGCCTCAGCGCTTAAATGATATTGTCACCCTGCACATATTCCCATGCAAGCATGCGTTCAAATGTAAAATGTATGCATCTTCCACACTCAAAAATGATCAACGACATGGCTGTGATTCTTACCCGGAATCTTTCAATCGTCGATCTTTTGAATACAGCCCTATGCAGAACTCTGCAAAAATCTGTTCTGGTGCACCTTGACTGGGCAACCCCGGCTGACGCAGGGACTGGAAGGCCGGAGCAATGGCAACACGCCCGCTTGGCAGTGCAAGTCTGTGAGAGCCTTGATGAATTCTGGATCCAAAACGGTTGAAAACTTTGAAGGGGAAATCCCCACCCAGGGAAACTGTCTGACTTCCCTAAATCTGTTGGCTAACCGGCCATGGTGATGCAGCATTGCATCGAACGGAACAAAAAGAAGGAGGCTATCTGTTGTCTGTTCCATGAAGTTGATGCAAGAGTGCATGTGGTGGACTGTATGTGCAAAGTGTGTGCAATCCATGTGACACCTAACATGCACCCAGCACGCAGCTTGCAAAGATTCATGTCACTATCCAATTTTGGTCAAATCTTCTTTCACTTCTGATTGGTTGCTACTGGGTTCCCTCGACGCATGTGTAAATCAATGTGATTCCAACTAGCTTCGTCAGTACAGTAGATTGCGTAGATCATTGTCTATCGGATCTATCGAGCATTTGCAATGCATGCACTTGGTGCAAGCTTCTGTCAGACTGAAAATGCTGCAGCGCATCGTCAAAGTGATTTTTGTTATGTGAAAAGTTGATAAAAGTTGGCAGTTTCTTCGTGAAGTGCTGTTTTTCTTTGACTCTGTGAGGCTACTCCAAGTTATTCAACTCTGAAGACTGACCGCATTTTTTTGAGACTCGTTCTCACGTCAATCAGGGGCCGCAACGCCTTTTTCGGGCGCTCAAGGCGAGGAGATATGAGGCCTCGAAGTGGCCATGGGCCTGCGGCCGTCACAAGGGTTCAGGGATGTTCAGGGATCCCGTGCTTTCGCCTTCGTGACTGGATTTCCGCTCATTTCGGGGATACCCCTTCGGAAACCCTTTAACTTTACCTATTGACCAGTGTCGGAAAACATTAACCTATAATGAGCTACCTGCTACCCTACGCTATGCTATACTGATTGCATTTGATATTAGCGGTATTTCAAAGAAGCCCTGCAAGTTTCCAACCGGCCGCAAACACATACACACAGAGACACACACAGAGAGAGACTGAGCAAATCATGTTGTCCCAGGCGTCGCCCAGAGCACCAACCAGGCTTTGGCCAACATGGACAGCTTCAGCCCATGTTTCAAGGATGGAGCTAACCATCCCAAGAAATCCCAAGGATGGAAGATGGAAAATATGGTTCCAATCAAATCACGAACCAAGCAACAATTCTTGCGCTTTTTTGCCCTGCTTTTTCAAACACACACGAAGAAAAAAGCCATCCTGAAACTTAAAAAGGGTTCAACCGCCTCAAGAACTAGATAAGACTCTATTCATTTCGATTCCCATACAAATACATTTGGGACTGGATCAAACCACAACAAAAAAGTCGATCTTTGTGGCCCAACCTATACACAGGCGGCTGGCGCCTCCCCAAACCCATCTGCGTTTCTTCCTGGCGGAAGTGGACCCGTGGGTTCGCCCAAGCGACGGTTGACTGCGCCACGTTGCAGAGACGTGCCGTTCACTTGGTTCGTTGAAAAAATGGCAGGGCAGGTTGCTTGTTGAAGAAATGGTGCAAACCTGAATTTTGTCAAACAGTTGCAGAATCAAAACTGGATTTGAAAAAAAATTAATGTCTTTTCTTGTCTTCAACCATCCAAGCAGAGTTTCATTTGGGTCCGGGCCTACATGCATCTGATTTGAGGTCCGGCGGGAGTCAAATACTGTTGCAGAAAAATAAATCAAATGAATCGAAGAAATTAACCTGCTACGGATGGGAAGGCATCCAGCATCCATTTTGGGGTTGTTAGTTTTCCGCGCAAAAGGTGTTTCAATGTTGAAGATTTCTTCATAAAAGGTGTCCATTCGATATAAAAATGGGTCACTCGACTGCGATCACATGCAAGATCAATCATCACGAACTATTGTGGATCTGCATTTCACATTCGAGTCAGCTAGTACTAGATTTTTGCAAATGAAATCGTTCAAACCCCTGTGCTGGCACCCTGTTCCATGGGAAAAAATCATCCTCATGATCCAAGTCAACTGCAATTCCTTCCGAATGGTGAGCCGGTGCCAAAGCCAGACCAAGAGTCAGAAATGGCTGTGTGTACCCCTTGAACGTGTTTGAAAATTGAGCAATACATGGCACGCAACCCCAAACATTGCATGGGGTATGGCAGGTTTTAGCAGGGCTGAAGCCCAATTACTAACTCGTCTAAAGGCCCATTTTCCAAGGCCATCCCGCTGCGCGCTCCTGCCAAAGGCAGGGTGCCCTCTTGCGCCGCACATCAGGCGACAGTGCTGCACGGACTGGTGGATGAAGTGGATTCTAATGCACAAAACTCATGGCTGCCTTGACTATAGTTGTGAATCATCACCAAATATTCATGACTGGTTGAAGCATAGCTGCTTACAACCATGTTGGATGTAGGAAATTTGGATTTGACAGGGAGTTTCTGACCAGTCCAGAACGTTTGGTTTGGGAACCTTGGCAAGAGAACTGAAGCAAGACACGACTGTCTTTTTTTTTCCCCTGAAGAATTTTCGGCCAAGTTCCCATGGAAATCCTCATTCGTCATCTTCCTTGCAGGTCCCAGGAATCTTTTGATCTTTCGAGATTGGATCAAATTGGTTCACTATCCGTCACTATCCCCACATCACCGCAGAAGGTGGCCAGGTGGGAACCAAAATTTACTGAACAGAAAGATCAATTCCATCTGTGTTTGCACAACGAGATAGAACAATGGAGAGCACAGAACGATTTTCCGATAACAACAAATAACAACAATTATGTTCCATGTTTCTTTCTGTTGAACTATGTGTTTTCATTTATTTTTGTCTTGTCATTCTTCACTTTCAGTTTTTTCCAACGAAAGAGATGTTCACCTTTTCTACCTTTCATAAGACTCGAAAAAATGAGCACATGATTGAAATTATGTTATCCTCTGCAAAATCCAAGACCAAGCATGGCAAACATCCAACGCCCCCTCTATAAGATAGAAATCCAGCCACATGGCACCGCTGGCACATTTCTACAAAGAGGCCCTCAAACAAATCCAAATAATTACATTACATTCAAATATTATTTTCATTTATAAGCATGAGAAAAAGGCCATCAAAAATGCCGATTTTCAAGATCGTTGCAATTTCAGATGACCTGTCCCAAAGGCAAGTGGGGAACCGATGGGTTTCAGGGGCCCACGTTTTTTCCTCAGCTGTGGAGTAGTCAGAGCCCGAAAATGACAGCCACAGGCACCGAGTACATCTACGCTTGGTTCTTGACGAGATCCATTGCGGGTCAAAGCTTCAACCCGAAAGTCAAACCTAACCGCTGACATGTGCATGGCCAGAAGCAGGCCCGAGTTCTTATACAAAATTTGGCAAAGGTAGTTTCCGCACGAACCGACGGTTCCTTGGCAATCATATTTTGATCAAATGCCCTTGATACGCCTCATACCATCTCATACCCATACTGGGTTGTGGACCGTAGCTGCACCAAATGNTTTTGATCAAATGCCCTTGATACGCCTCATACCATCTCATACCCATACTGGGTTGTGGACCGTAGCTGCACCAAATGCCCACCGAGGTCAACACACGCCGTGTTTTCACAGCTTGCCAATTCGAAGCACTGATTTTGGGTTCAATGGATCTTGGTGAAACAGCATGAAAATACATGTTCAAAAATGCTTGTGGCTCAATGCGAAGAAGGGTCACGGGTAGGTGCTGACGGCCTGCAGGCGAGACCCGGTGCATAAAAAGATGTTTTTCTGAAATGAACTCTGAACCACACTTTTCTGGACAGAATCAACTCATGAGGCACAGCAAGGGCGTGGGACTGAGATGTCCCATCAGAAACACAGGCCTATCCGCCTACTACCAGAACACGAACAAACGAGAACAAATGAGGGTTCAACTGCAGCAACGGGAATCAGAATCATAAGAGGCAGGGATGTGAACAACGAGCTCAGCTGGTCTAAAATCATGTAATTAAAATATATCATGACTGTTGCCACTGTAGGCCTTGCTAAGGATTGCTATGTACAAACTCACTTCTGGATCTGGGAAGGATAATTTCCGCAGGCCTTGAGCCACCTCCACCATGTTCTCGTTGGAATCGCTGCCAATTTCGGCGGCTTTCTACGGTCTTTTCGTGATCGCCACCATGGACCTCCTGCAGCCACTGGGATCTGATGAGACTTGGGTAATTGCCATGGCACCTATTGAACACCTACAGGGTTTGAATGACTTTGATAGGTCCATGGATGGGCAAGCCCGAGAGGAAGCATGCAGGAACTTCGGCCACTGGGAAGAACCAGGATGCGATGGCGGGCCAAAGAACTAGCAAACACTGATGGGATCCAATGTAGACCTGTGTTGTCAAGCTTATCATGATCTATACCGGGTTCAGATATGCGAAGGACTGGTCCAACGTCTGAACACCCCAGGATTAATCGTTCAGAGGAAGTTGCANGTGTTGTCAAGCTTATCATGATCTATACCGGGTTCAGATATGCGAAGGACTGGTCCAACGTCTGAACACCCCAGGATTAATCGTTCAGAGGAAGTTGCAGCACTTAGAAATTTGTCCAAATGAAACTTTAACATATTTTAACTTCAAGTCATGTGTTTGAGATTTTACAATACACTTTGAAGAACAGCAATAAAATTCTCCCACATAACTCCATGTCGAAAAGCGCACGCAGAAACACACAAACCCTCCAAGTCTTTGACCAAGTTATCTCATCGTGGTGAATCCCAAGAGCTGCCGCGAAAGCAGGAAGCATACCATGAATGCCCGGTCCCCACCAACCAGCCAGAGCTGATCTATATTCTCTTTTTATGGTATCTATTTTGATGGCATCATCACTTCTCCATCTTTAGGATACCGTTCAACGGACATGTGAATCTTTCGCCTGAAGCACAGGCCACCACCGAACAGCTCAAGGCACCTCCAAACCTTGCAGTTCCCGGAGATACAAATCTTCTGCCTGAAGACTTCAAATTTCTATGGCCAGTTCATTCTCTGGAAAAAATCATCCATGCGAAACATCCTGCAACCAGCACCCACAATCTTCCCGAAAACTCCCAGCCTCCTGCAGGGAGCCTTTGGCTTCCAGCAACTTGGCAAGGCCGGACATCGTCTGCAGGGCCCACTGACGGCCTTCTCCCAGCCGAGTTTCCAGGCCTTCCAAGGCGCGCCGGAAGAGCGGCTCTGCCTCGTCGGGTCGGCCCTGCGCCACGCGGAGCAGCGCCAGGTGATGCATCGAGCGCAGCTTCAAGGGACGGCCNCAAGGCGCGCCGGAAGAGCGGCTCTGCCTCGTCGGGTCGGCCCTGCGCCACGCGGAGCAGCGCCAGGTGATGCATCGAGCGCAGCTTCAAGGGACGGCCACCCAGCTCAAAACCCGCCACAGCGCGCTGCAGGAGAGCATCCGACTCGTCCAGGCGGCCCAAGTCACGGAGGAAAACGCCCAAGTTCATGGCCTTAAGCAATGTGTTTGGATGGTTCGGGCCCCGCTGGGCTTCTTCCCCTTCCAGACATCTGCGCCATAGTGATTCAGCCTCGCGTCTTGAAATGGGGCACATGGCAGGGTGTGCAAAACAAGGGTGCCGCCGCGCAAAAACAAACACANGATTCAGCCTCGCGTCTTGAAATGGGGCACATGGCAGGGTGTGCAAAACAAGGGTGCCGCCGCGCAAAAACAAACACAAGCGCCGCAACTCCAGTTGGAGCAGAATAATGACTAAATTCCTACCACGTAGCCGGTAAGACAAATCCATGGGACAGCAGAAACAAACCGATCACTTTGTGACAAGCTGCAACACTACAAACGGATTGCATCTCAAGCACCACCCNGGCCCAATATGGTTCAGCAACCCCTGAGTGATCCCCGAAATGAGGCATCTCAAACTCAAAACCCTCCAGGAACATCTACCGCCAGCAGGCCATGATAAATGCCAAGGGAAACCAAACCGAAGAAGTCAAGTTTTCTCACACATGCTGCTTTTCCTGGCCAAAAATGTTGTGGCCTTCCACCCGCCCGAAGAGGCGGAGGAATTGAGTACACGTTAAGCACTTTATCGCTCAGGATCTCAAATTTGGAACAATCTCAAACAATCTCATAAAAGAACCCCTGTAGGTGAGGCAGCAGTGGATGATCAGGCTTTTCAGAAACATTAGCATAACATCATTCGGCCAGACCAAGAGCCCATGGAAACCCAACTAATTAATAGTATGGACATATATGGACCAATGGATAACCAAACAAAATTTCGCTCACAGCTTCGCCATATATGTTTCAGTTCAAGGAGTAATGCTCTCACAATGCAGTTGGTACGTGTCTTGTCCGCTCAGATCAAACATTTCAAATGCATCGTGCAAACGTCAAACCACACTGGTTTTTTTTTGAGCAGCAACAACTTTTTTTGGTGCTGTGTGCTGTGTGGGTTCTTCCCCATTGCTTCTGAAACGCAACGCAACGTTCATACTTCTGACATGCCCCGGAATCTGGGATCTGTGACCTTTTGTTGCTCGTTGTTTGTCATTGCTTGTAATTTAGCAATTTCTATCGGGCCGTGTCCGCCCAAGTCTCACATTTCTTGCGTGTTTGTGCCCGTAGTTGGTCTGGAAATCCAGGAGCCTGCTGCTTCTGTATACCTAGTCCTGCATGGTATGTGCCAACACAAAATGTTTGGTGTGCTATTGATTGGGACTGTTACAAGCACTGCACGCTGACTGATTAATTCGTAAACTGCAACAAAACAAAAGAAATCTGTGGGCGCCCACCTCCCTCATCACTTCATTGAAATTCACAGCGTTGTATGCTGTGAGATTTCGTGGTGCTCACATCAAGATCACCTCTCTGCACCCCGGAAACCTCTTCCCGGCCTCCAGCAGATTGCCCTGACCCTTCAAGAGGAAGGCGAAGTTGTTCATTGCATTGATCGTGCGTGGGTGTTGCGCACCGAATTCAGCTCGCGATGGCGCCAGCAGGATGGTCACATAGGGTGAACCCCGAAGCCCCAGGCTTCCTACCGGTGGAAAGGGAAGAAAGGTGAGCAATGGCCTTGTGACTTGGACTGCTGAAAAAGGCCAATGGCCAAGTATGCAGTCACACATTGTAATGCTAAAAAATCAATCAAATCGACGCATCAACCAAAACTGAATTTGAATAATCTCGGTTCCAGTCTTCCATTTGAAAAAAAAACATCTTTAACAACAGAGTGAATCTGCCACCACGCGCATCTGTTGTTTTCAAGCATCTCTTGTGTCCAACCATTTTGATATGTGCCTTTTGAATCCTGGCACATGAGCCTAGATGACGAAATCTGAGACGATCTGAAGATGTTCTTGATCATGTCGATTGCTTTCTCAAACTCTTTCCGACACAAATCACAGTACACCCACCTGACCGGTCAAACAAAAAGAAATCGCGCAAAACTTCCTCCAAGAAGACCACTCTCTGCACCCCAAAGCCATCGGCCCGGCCTCCTCCATTTTCCCTTGCTCCCGCAGGAGCTCAGCCAAGGAGTTCATTGCCGAAAGTGTCTGCGGGTGCTGCGCACCAAGCGTCACTTCGCACCTCGCAAGAGACCCCCGACACAAGGGCTCGGCCTGGCGGCTGGAGATGACGCTAGCAGGGTGGTCACATAGAAAAGGAACACATGTGAAGAAAGGGTGGAAAAAGGGAAGAAAGGTGAACAATGGCCTTGCGCTTGGATTGCTGAAGCCACTGCAAGCGCATGCCAAGTATGCAAAAATCACATGTATTTAATGCTTGGAACAAATAGTGAGATCAATAAGTTGGCGTATCGACAAAAATGAAATTAAGTAATCTTGGTTCCAGACGTCCGTTTGAAAATGAACATCTCTAACGACAGAGTGAATCTGCCACCACGCGCATCTATTGTTTTCAAGCATCTCTTGTGCCCAACCATTTTGATATGTGCCTTTTGAATCCTGGCACATGAGTATAGATGACGAAAACTGAGATGATTTGAAAATGTGGTTTGTTATTTTGAATGCTTTCTCAAACTCTTTCCGACACAAATCACAGTACACCCACCTGACCGGTCAAACAAAGAAAATCGCGCAAAAACCACTCGCTGCACCCCAAAAGCCATCGGCCCGGCCTCCTCCATCTTCCCTTGCTGCCGCAGGAGCGTAGCCAAGTTGCCCATTGAGGTAAGTGTCTGCAGGTGTTGCGCACCAAGCGTCACTTCGCGCCCCGCAAAACATCTCCGACAGAGGTGCTCGGCCTGGCAGCTCGCGATGGCGCCAGCAGGATGGTCACATAGGGTGAACCCCGAAGCCCCAGGCTTCCTACCGGTGGAAAGGGAAGAAAGTTGAACAATGGCCTTGTGCTTGGACTGCTGAANAGCAGGATGGTCACATAGGGTGAACCCCGAAGCCCCAGGCTTCCTACCGGTGGAAAGGGAAGAAAGTTGAACAATGGCCTTGTGCTTGGACTGCTGAAAACGGCCAATGCAAGAGCATGCCAAGGATGCAAACATCACACATTGAATTTTAATGCTAACAAGAATGAGTAAAATCAATAAGTTGCGGCATCAACCAAAACTTAAATTTGAATAGTCTCGGTTCCAGTTTTCCATTCGCAAAGCAACATCTCATCTCCAACAACAGAATGAACTGCCACCAAGGGCATCTGTTCTGTGCACAAATCTTTTGTGCTCAACCGCTTTGATATGTGCCTTTGGGATCCTTGGCACAGGAGCACAGATGACGAAATCTGAGATGATTTGAAAGTGTGGTTTGTTATNATCTTTTGTGCTCAACCGCTTTGATATGTGCCTTTGGGATCCTTGGCACAGGAGCACAGATGACGAAATCTGAGATGATTTGAAAGTGTGGTTTGTTATTTTGAATAGTTTTTCAAGCCTTTCCCCAAAGCAAAACGCAGTGCACGCACCTGACCGGTCAAGCAAAACAAGGTCGTGCAAGACTTCCTCCAAGAAGGCCACTCTCTGCACCCCAAAAGCCATCGGCCCGGCCTCCTCCATTTTCCCCTGCCGCCGCAGGAGCCCAGCCAAGTTGTTCATTGACANCCTCCAAGAAGGCCACTCTCTGCACCCCAAAAGCCATCGGCCCGGCCTCCTCCATTTTCCCCTGCCGCCGCAGGAGCCCAGCCAAGTTGTTCATTGACACAAGTGTCTGCGGGTGCTGCGCACCGAAGTGTTCTTCAAGCCCCGCAAGAGATCTCCGAAAGAGGGGCTCGGCCTGGCAGCTCGCGATGGCGCTAGCAGGGTGGTCACATACGGTGAACCCCGAAGCCCCNTTCTTCAAGCCCCGCAAGAGATCTCCGAAAGAGGGGCTCGGCCTGGCAGCTCGCGATGGCGCTAGCAGGGTGGTCACATACGGTGAACCCCGAAGCCCCCAGGCTTCCTACCGGTGGAAAGGAAAGAAAGGTGAACAATGGCCTTGTGCTTGGACTGCTGAAAACGGCCAATGCAAGCGCATGCAAAGGATGCAAAAATCACACATTTAATGCTAACAAAAATCAGTAAAATCAATAAGTTGACGCATCAACCAAACTGAATTTGAATAATCTCGGTTCCAGCTTTCTATTCGCAAATAAGCATCTCATCTCCAACAACAGAATGAACTGCCACCAAGCGCATCTGTTCTGTGCACACNATAAGCATCTCATCTCCAACAACAGAATGAACTGCCACCAAGCGCATCTGTTCTGTGCACACATCTTTTGTGCCCAACCGCTTTGATATGTGCCTTTTGATATGTGCCTTTTGGATCCTTGGCACAGGAGTATAAATGACGAAATCTGAGATGATTTGTGGTTTGTTAATGGTGCTTCAACCTTTTCCCCAACGCAAAACGAAGCACCAACCACCCGCCACGGTGGCTGTCCGCAGCACGGCGCAGCTACGGCGCCTCGCTGAGCTTCTCCAGCTTTTCCAGAACGGACGCCAAATTGAGCCCCGCAGTGAGTGTGTTATAGTGCTCGGGGCCCAGCAGGCGCTCGTAGGCCTCCAGTCCTCGGCGCCGCAGGGGCTCGGCCTCCGCGAAGGCGCAGCGCTCCACCAGCACAAACCCGAGCCTCAGCCGTGATCGCCACGAGGCTCCGAAAGTTTCCACAGCTTCGTGAAGGTCGACTTCACACCTCTTCGTGGCATATTTTTGGATCCAAATCTCTGGTGAGAAGTCAATGTTTCGAAACGTTTTGATATCCCATGTTTAATTTTTGAAGATGTGATCTGTTCGGTACTGCAATCTATAGCTGCTCAAACCGGGGAGATCAGGCCTGAAGTCCCACACGGTGCTTTCATGTCCTTTCCCTGTTGGCAAACCTTGTTGCCATCGCTTTTTGGAGGGACTAAGATGCGCACCGGCCCAGTGCCAAAAGCGCGAAAAGGTCATCAGGGCCCAATCTTTTGGCTGTGGCGTCTGCGCGGCACCGCAGCCTTGGTCCATGATGTCCAGCACACGGCTGGAGGACCAAACCGATGCCATGCTATGGCTGAGCGCGTGACCAACTGCTGTGGCTGTGAAGTGATGAAAATGTACCCAGGAAGTAAAGACATGGTTCAACCACGCTGATAACGAAAGACACAGTAAGACCACGACGTGCAAACATAGCCAAATTTTAAGGCATATAATTTATACATCATCATCATTCTCATGTTTATGGACCAAAAACTCATGTTGATCTAGTAGAACGTATGCTTCGCAATCATCATTCTCATGTCCACAGCACCAGACACACACAGGGCTGTTGGCTCACGGTCGGCTCGCGGTCGGCTCATATGGTCGGCTCACGGTAAAACCACAACGCCTATTAATACATAAAACCACGACGTTCGGGGGGGGGGTGTCTCACGGTGTCTCACGGTTTGCCTACGGCTGCTAAAACCACCAGCTTCCACACATTGTCTGCTATATTCAGCAAAAGGTGATCCCTTTAAGAGCCTCAAAAATCTATCAATAGCTTTGGAATAGCAGCCGGCATTATAAAGTGATGAATTATTCCTTAGATATCCTTAGATCATGGTCCTGGTATAGGCATGGATTATGGTATAACCACGACGTTGTGATGGATCAAGCTCTTAAGGTTAAACCCCTACCTGGAAGTCTATAGGGTGTATATAGAACACTAGAACAAACAAATTCTGAGAGAACACCCTGCGGTTGGAACAATCAAACGATCAATAACTGCAGTGGGTAGCCATGGGTTTGGGCAGTGTTTCGAATGTGAGGGATCTAAGTAGGACAGGAACCCGAGAAAAACAAAACGATTCCATGTTGCGATGCAATATTCAAGAGGTCCCTGACCCTCGAAATAGATCGAAATAGAGCTTCATGAAGCTTCATGCATTTGGTATCCCCTTACCTGCATGACAATTGGCTCTTGCGCAGTCTGCAAGAGCACCGTCACCACTTGACATCTGCAAATCAGCGTTGTTCAGCATCCGTAACTGGTACAAACCAGGGCTAAGCCACATGCTCCGGGATTTGGACAGGGCGCCTGTGTGAAACAACCACAGGGCTAAGACTTCAGGCCGCAGAGTTCAAACAATCCAAGGCGCAACATCCGCATTACTCTAACCTGATTCTTCCCGGCAAAGATTCTAAGAGTTTGGGTCGCATGCAGAAAAATGGATGACAAATAAGACATAATAAGACCAATGAGGTAGCTTTTTATATGCAATGCTGCGCAGTCCCGGCATTANAAGAGTTTGGGTCGCATGCAGAAAAATGGATGACAAATAAGACATAATAAGACCAATGAGGTAGCTTTTTATATGCAATGCTGCGCAGTCCCGGCATTAAACTTGGCACTTTGGGGTACAGGAGAGGTGGTCTGCAAACGTGCCAGGGAGTGAGATGACTAGAGATCGTGGAAGAAATAAAGCAAGGTGAGAGCAAGACAACACCNCACTTTGGGGTACAGGAGAGGTGGTCTGCAAACGTGCCAGGGAGTGAGATGACTAGAGATCGTGGAAGAAATAAAGCAAGGTGAGAGCAAGACAACACCGCCTGGCTGCATCAAAGATGCTTGAAACTATTGAAAACCATGTCAGTCCTGGTACAAATCTCGTGCAGGGTCGAAACTTCTGAATTCATGGCGCCTAGGGATGCCTAGGGATTTAGAAGTGTTGGAGACGTCCAAAACTGTTTGTAGGACATAGCATGTTTTCCAGAATATGCTGCTCATCTGAACCCAAACTTGCACAAGGACACGCGAAGCTACAATACAAGAGCTGGATTTGGCAAGGTGTTTGTTAGGGANATGTTTTCCAGAATATGCTGCTCATCTGAACCCAAACTTGCACAAGGACACGCGAAGCTACAATACAAGAGCTGGATTTGGCAAGGTGTTTGTTAGGGACCCTGGAGCTAAGGTGCAGGTACATGTTCGTCTTCTGTTGTCATGTCAAACAAGGGGCAAGACCTTGATTGGGGCAGGCTTGCGTCATGTCCTGATGTGTATAGCCAGCTTTCTGCGCCCAATAGGGCACAAAGCACAGTCTGACAATTACGGATTTCATCTTGGGAAGCAANGCAGGCTTGCGTCATGTCCTGATGTGTATAGCCAGCTTTCTGCGCCCAATAGGGCACAAAGCACAGTCTGACAATTACGGATTTCATCTTGGGAAGCAAGACAAAAGAGAGTGAACATAGCACATAGGTGCAAAAGGAATACATATGGAAGGGACCAGTGATGACCAGTGCGTATACCTCTAGGTTGAGAACTTGTCAAGGGCACAAAGTTGTCAACCCTCTGGATCTTTTCTAATTTGAACACTGATTTCTATCATCCTCCCTGATTAACCAAACTCCAAGCCCCCGGAAGCAGCCAAGCTTCGTGTCCAGCAGCACTGCGCTAGCGTGGCCCACTTGCTCCTCCCTTTGGACACGGATCACGATGCACTGCCTTTCTGGCTGACCAGGTTCNTCCAGCAGCACTGCGCTAGCGTGGCCCACTTGCTCCTCCCTTTGGACACGGATCACGATGCACTGCCTTTCTGGCTGACCAGGTTCATTGAGCAGCTTTCCTGCCAGGTTCCTGGGCAACGGACTTGAAAGCAGTGTCCAAATGGTTCTGTCAATGGTAGCCATATGAAGGGCTTTTAAGGACTGGGCTCCTGACACGCCCGGAGGCTTGCCCTGGCTGCGAAGGGCAAAGATCACTTGCAAGCCATGCTAAACACATTTCCAAATCAAATCCGGGCAAGGGACGCAAATGCTGCCAGCCTCCTTCTGCATCTCCGGCGTCTGTTGAATCGAAACGTCGTAGCATATAGCAGAGTTGGCCAAGATTGGAATACAGTATGCCACACGGGAGGCGTACTCCTGCATGACGATGTGCACATCCAAACACTGACGATGTGCACATCCAAACACTGACGATGTGCACATCCAAAAATTGCATCAAAAAATGTGGACAAGAAGGTGTGGCACCAAAGAAAGGCACACTCTCCTTGTCCGCCGCCTCACGGCCTTTCGATTCAACATCCCTCTTATGCATGTTGCGATAGTTGTTGTCAATGAGCGTGGCCACATCTGGCCATTCATCCGGCGCTCTTTTCACACTGTAGACGCCTCGCCAGAGTTGACGGCAGTTGAAAAAATCAGGTCTAAAGACGTCTCTCAATCGCAAACAAACAAAGCACTCAAGCGCCCTCCTGCAGACCACCGCAGACACTGAAGCAACTGTTCACGTTTTGTCAGTTGTGGTACAGTAGCTGCAAGATAGTGGACGTGTATGCATGACTGATCTTGCCTTGTCCCCACCAAGCATTGGCCTTCGGACCTCCTGTGACCAAAGAGGCCTTCAGATGCTCAAGGCAATTTGTGGCTGTCGGCAAGGTAAGCGAGCAACAAAACTACATGTGACATGACATGACATGGTGATTAGTGGCTGAGTGCAGCACGAAGACCTCAACGGCTTTTTTGCTTGGAGCCGTGATGTTCTGAAAGCCCAACTCCGTCGTGTAATGGAAGAGGCACTTGACTTCACCACTTCCACCGGATTGGGTAAGGTCCAGGGCATCCTGCCAGACCTGCCAGCAGCTGCTATAGTGCGGGGTTGGACCGAGCCTGCTGCGTCACATCTGTGGCGTGACGAAACGCATCAATCTTGTGGACCCAGCACCACTCGTCGGCATTGTGCTCGTAGGCGTCGTGCAGAAACCCACCGCCGCCCTTGTAGTCGTTCAGGAAGTACTCCCTGAGACGGGCCTGACGCATCGAGCGCTTTTCTTGACCGCGTTCGTGGCTTGTCAGCTTACTGGACTCCAGAAGCAGTCCACTGTTTCGGATGGATAAGATCCTTCTGGGCATGGTACTGTATTGGGCCTTTATTTGAACCAGCTCGAAAGCTTACCGCAATGAAAGCACTAGAAGGCAGTACACATCGAAAATGCCCACTTACTTTGATTCGCACTGCACCAGCTGTCAAACGCAAAGGTCATGAACATCGGAGTTTCAACGGGGAAAAGACCAGCTCAATGGAATTTGCGATTTAAGAATGGGCCGTTTCTTAAAACCCTGAATCCTGGATGAGCGGGCAAGTGTTCTCCACAGGAAGTCCACTTGGGGTTTTGGCTGCAGCAAAAACGCATGCCTCAAAGCAAAAATCGTTCAAACCTGTTAGTTTTGTTCAGGATGCGCCTCGGCCACAGAAGACTCACCCACACCCCCAGCTCTGGCGCCATCGAGCTGTGCCTCTCACATGCTTCAAACGTCGTGAATCGCACGCTTGCAAAATCTTGACATCAAGACTCTCAAGATCGTTGCGGCTGCTGCGATGGATCTCTAACATGCAACCTGGTGGTACCTGCTTCAATGCTTCCCGTCATGTTCGATACTTCAAAGTTGAAAGGTTGAGTTGAAGCCGGGGCGCAGCCTCCACCACTTCAATCTCTCCCGGATCGAGGTCAGCCTGCTCAACATAGCTTCCACACGGGGCTTGTTCATAACACGGAACCATCCATCAAAACGACCCAAAAGGCTTTTGGTGGTACATTGAATCGAAATCTTCTAGCAGTGTCCAACTTGTGAGTCGCTGAACGGGCCTGAAAGATCTGAAAGCAGCCCAGTTGGATGGCAGAATCTGATTTGGTTTCTTGGAGGTATACAAATGCTGCGCAAAAGTGCAGACTGAGAATGCACCGCCACTCTCTAGATACCATATCGGATACCGCTGGAATGTTGGACAAAGCAACTGTTCCCAGTGATATAAGCCTCGGTCTCCACTTTGGTTGCTGCTTCTTCCCTTGATGCGGAGGGCTGGTCCATCTGCACCTGAACCGCTGCAGGAATTCGTGCGCAGGTGCCATTCACTGCCGTTTCCTGCCTCTGTCTGGGCAGCCAGAGGGCTATCGAAGTTGCTCGCTGCGAATGGCGACATGTCCTCGAAACAATCGACGGCCAGTGAACTTGTTGGAAAATGAGCAAAAAATGGTGATCAATCCATGTATACTGTGTTGGTATCTCATTGTATATATACATGTCTTGACACTTTTTCAGGTGTTCTTTCTGAGGCGGTCATGGCTTGTACGGTTTCGTGAAAACTTCGGGATTCGAAAGCAAAAACCTCTGTCAGGCTGTGATATCTCGGACCCTGAATAGATTTTGCTGGTCTCCCGCCTCCGCGTGGGAAGTTCTAGCACCAATACAGCAGCCCATGGTAAAGGACCTCAACGCGATCGAAGAGAGATTTGACAAATCAAGGCAGCTGCCACTACCTTTAGTCCTCTGTGAATTCAATCATTTGATCAGCAAACTGCACCACAAAACAACCAGTTTCATGCTCTGGCTGAGGCCAAGGGGAAGGGCGATCGAAACACGTTCTGCTTGGCAGGTCCAATGAGCCCTTGCCCTGGCCTCCAGTGAGGACAAGCACCGGGTTTCTTTGTCAAATTCTGAGCTTTCTCATTGCCCAGCAAAGATCAGCAAAGCCAAAACATGCCCCAACCAATAGTCAAAGCCTCAAAGCTTAAATGAAAGTGTTACCCTGCACATATTCCCATTCAAGCATGCGTTCAAATGTAAAATGTGTGCATCTTCCACACGCAAAAATGATCAACGACATGGCTGTGATGCTTGCCCGGAATCTTTCAATCGTCGATCTTTTGAAATACAGCCCTACGCAGAACTCTGCCAAAATCTGTTCTGGTGCACCTTGATTGGGCAACCCCGGCTGACGCAGGGACTGGAAGGCTAGTGCAATGGCAAAACGCCCGCTTGGCAGCGCAAGTCTGTGAGAGCCTTGATGAATTCTGGATCCAAAACGGTTGAAAACTTTGAAGGGGAAATCCCCACCCAAGGAAACTGTCTGACTTCTTTGAATCTGTTGGCTAACCGGCGATGGTGATGCAGCATTCAATCGAACGGAACAAAAAGAAGGACACTGACACTATCTGTTGTCTGTTCCATTGATATCTAATGCCTGTTCCATTCACATGGCTCGTTAAAGTTGATGCAAGAGTGCATGTGGTGGACTGTATGTGCAAAGTGTGTGTGCAATCCATGTGACACCTAACCTAACATGCACCCAGCACGCAGCTTGCAGAGATTCATGTCATAATCCAATTTTGGTCAAATCTTCATGGACTTCTGATTGGTTGCCACTGGGTTCCCTCGACGCATGTGTAAATCAATGTGATTCCAACTGGCTTCGTCAGTATAGATTGCGTAGATCGCTGTCTATCGAGCAATTGCAATGCATGCGACTGTAGGGTGCAAGCTTCTGTCAGGCTGCTGGAAATCTTGCGGCGTATTATCTTCGAACCGAAGAATTTTCTGACCATTGCAGTGTTGGCAACTTCCTCCTGAAGCGCTCTTCTTCCTCGACTCTTTGAATTTCTACAAGTTATTCAACTCAGAAGTTTTCCGACCGCACTTTGGTTTCGATTTTCGGCCGCATCTTTTTCGATGACGTTGGGCTCACGACCTCAGGCAAAGCGTTCAGCTTTGGCTCCTAAGCCTTCACAGCGACTGCGAAAGAGAAGCCTGCGCGCACAGCAATTGCAAAGAGCTGTCCAAAAGCCATGAAACCTGCTGCACCAAGCAAGTGCTGAACACATCTAAAACAGAAATGTCTTGAATTGAAAATTTATTCAGAATTTCTTCGGAATTTCTGAAAGAGCTCAAGATGAAAAAGAATCGTCTTGACATGCTTTGATGATCTTTGAATATTTTTTAAGGTACTCTTTGCAGCGACAAACTTCGAGTTTCGTTTCAAAACGTCCTGCACAGGGCTTGAACTTCTCCAAGGGGAAGCGATCGAAGTTGAGACCTTCCTCTCCAAATTTCCAAAAATTCAAGTCTCTCCAACCTGAGCAGCACTGAACGCAGCGCTCAACGACAAGGCGTTGAGCCATCAACCGGCTGCCTGCACGTTACTATCACTGACTCATTTATCCATTTGATCTGTGCTTGATCATGGCTCTTGGGAACAATTGAGAACAGGTGAGAAGAGCTGATGAGTTCAATCATGTTCTTTCTATCTTCAGTTTGGATCCGAAATGATCCGACACATTCCTGGCTCAGCCACTCTTTTTGACTCATTTCCTGTCGTTGATTCCGAGGCAATCGTCTCATGACACCTTCCGTGTGTAGTGAAAAACAGGGTATACACGTTTCACACTTCGTTCTAAGTAGCCATATCCAAGTTGGAGCTTATGATGGTTGCTATATATGTTGGCTCATCAATTTGGATCTTTCCAAGTACCTCTTGGGAGGATGTCATGGGCAGTTTCAACAAGAACCCTTGTCTATCTTTGATCAAATTCATCAAATGATGTTTGCTCAACATCGAGTTCACTTTGTAGAACCACAAAACCACGGAGCCGAAAACGCTAGTGCAACATCGTCCGTTTTACTTGTATGGGTCCCCAAAGGAACCTTGAACAACGGCCACTGAAGACCAATTTTGAAACAGTCTTCCGCCACGTAATTGTATATCTTGGCAATAAAGAAGTCTTCATTTCAGTCTCAGCAGAGAACCAAGATGGAAAGATAACTCACCCAATATATTGTGTTTGCTTTTTTCTCTTCTTGGCTCATTTTGTCTACCAAAAAAACAAAAACAACATGAAACAACATGAAACCAAAGTAGAGAATCTGTTCAATAGAATTATTACTATTTGTAAGTACAAAGAGACTCAAAGAGACAACACAAATTGGCTTCTGACAAGCGAGTCACCGTTCTCTGTGAGGGCCTTGCGCGCCTCATCTTCTGTAAGACCATGTTTCGCCTGCGGAGTCTCTGCTGCAGGACCCTCAGAAGGATCCAAAAACTGCAGCACCCAAACAGAGCCAGGTGCAGCCACTGCAGAGACGTCACTGATCAGTTTGAATTTCCTCAGGAACTAATAGCAATGGCAAAAGTCGGCAAAACTTTGCAGACTGCAAATTACTTGGAGCAAATCATTGCTGTAGTGAAGTTATTTGTTGTTCGTGCCAAGCCATCTACACTTGAGGTTGTGCTGATATGGTAGAATCACTGGACACATTATATTATATGGACGGACTGAACCTCAAGTTTCCGTTGATTTTGTACAGCAAATCCATACGATGTTAGTGTACGTTTGAACTTCTCCTTCTGAAGCAGTTGGCTTAAGTACGTTGTCCAAAGCACTTCATCGTTTTCACAAAAGAAGTAACAAATATTTGCGCTGCATTCGCTTCGTTTTCTTGGTATTTGTAGTTTTGCAACTTTTCTCACCTGGGAAAGTTGTCTGGTCTTCACAGATTTTTTTGGCAAGTGCACGCAATGACACGCACTGATACAATGTGACTTGAAGATGACTTGAAAATGACTTCCGAAGTTCATGAAGAATTCATGAACTCATCCGTTTTCGCCGCACTGAGCTTGAGCTGAGAATCCCTTCAGGCCCTAAATACATAATGAGTCCTTCAGCCACGAAAAGGCTTGGTTTCTCTGCTGCAAAGCCAGCTTCTGCGAGTTCCTGCTGCAAGCTCCTTTCACCCAGGAAATCCAGGTCGATAGTCGCCTTGGTGTCACTCAGCACGATTTTGGACAAAATCCTTTTGCACCGTCTTGCACCAATGCCAATGATGACCGCATGCTTGAAAAAATGATACTGCACACGAAGGAAATTCTGCGGAATGCGTCAGAATGCATTCCAAGTTGCAAGTTTGCATTTGGGAGCTGGATTTTGCAAGACTTCTTCAAAAATAATCCGCTTCTCACGGTTCACGCTTGCCATATCTACATCAAAGCAACCATTCGGAAAGGCCTTGTAAGCTTCCAGTCTGTATGCACGAGTATCCATACCTGGATCGTATATGCATCCAAGAACGACATTGAGAGATTTGTTTAAAAAAACAGTCGAATAAAGAGAAAAGTTAACACCTCCTGCTGGTGAAACAGAAGAAACTTAACAAAAATTGTCAACGATTCAAGTCTTGCATCATCCTTTACCCACGTTTCACCAATTTGAGGGAACTCTTGTTGTTTTCAAAATGTTTGCTGAAAACTCCCAAAGTACCAGCACCCAAATTCACGAGTTGCTGAAGTCCTCCAGCATATTTCTGAATCTGATCATCGATGAAGCGAGTCCGTACAGCTGTCCAAGTCTTGTGGAAATCTGGCCACTCCGGTAGTCCAAAATGTGCCGAACCTCCACCGAACAACTCTGATAGCATTGCTCCCTTTGGACCTGCCATCGCTTCTGCAAAGGGATCCTGGCGGTTGTCATTTGGGCCACCAATCGAAAAGGAAAAGAAATTACATGATACCTTTAACAGTAGAAGATTATAGTGCACATCAAAAATATACTTTAAAAAAGTATAAAATCTTCCTTCAGATCTTTTGACTATATATGTTGCCACAAAAAAGACTGGTGCAAGGATTGGCAAGTGGCTCGTGTCCTGAAACAGTGCGTCAGCACCACGCTTCGTCTCTAGCGCTCTTTCCTTCGATGGATGAACCATTGAGGTGATCATGAATGCATGGCCAAACTGCTAGTGACCTACTACAAGGTGAAAAAACAAAGTCCAGTGGCAAATAAAAAACAAAGACCACAATGCAAAGCTACAACTACAAGAATCAATTCGAGCTGCGGTTTGAAAGCACAGAACAAGGTCATGTCAACGCTAATCAATTACCAATGGCAACTACAGTAAACAGAATGCATGATGATAAATTCTAATTCCATACTTCCCAAAGGTGCTGAAATGCTCATCTCCGAAACATAGATGTTTGTTGCAGTGATTCGGAAATCCGAAGGTTTTGCAGTGAATTAACTGGGGCTTCATCTCGAGTGTCAAAAGCGATCATCATAGCTGAGTCGTTGGTGAAGGTCGCAGCCAACTCTTCATGTTGAAGAGCAGGTGTTACAGCAGGTGCAGGTGGCTCTGTAGGCTCAGCCATGGCACAGTTCCGAGCGAAGTCAACCAATCCGTGTATCTTTTGGCGTTGACATCATCTTGACATGCGACATCGCATGCTACAAGGATCTACAAGGCATAATCAATATTTGACTCTGTGAATTTGTGTAAATCTGTGCACTTCCACACTTTACTAGAGAATACTAAAGACAAATAGAAGAACATGCAAAGAGAACTTTCAACTTACTCTTTTCAATGCAGTGGTGAGGATGTTACCATTTAAATCTGCTCTGCATGTGAAAAAAACATATTTTGGTGAAAAATCATTGACGGTTCATGGACCCATGTTGTGTCCGCCTATACAAGTACCTGCTAAGCGGACAAGTTGAGTCATACCAGCAGATATACTTGGATGTCATAAAAACTGGCAACAGACTTTCCAGGGCCACGCCACATGATTCTGCCGGGGTTTGCCGCACATTCTGCACATGTGTTCTGATGTCTCAAAATTCAACTGCAAGGTAGAGGTAATTTGAAAAAATGTTAGATGATCCGGTTTTCAGGGTGCCAATCCGTTAGCGACATGTTTTGGAATGGTGCCGGGGGTTGTAACCACAGCCATGTGCGTCTGCCTTCTGGCTCGTTCACTTGGATGTCCTAAAGCCAAAGCTTGCACCAGAAGATACGATAAGCATAGACAGCAGAAAAGGCGAATTGGTTTAGAAAAGGGATATAATTGGACCCTGACTCGCAACAGCATGTCCCTAATTGACAGCAAAATCTCTGCAGATTCCTTTTTGCGGGGAAGAGCTGCCAAAGAAGTTGGATCGGCGCTTGGTGTAGCAATCCTGCAAACCTGGCGGTCGAGGCATGAAGAATTCACATCTCCAAATACCTTTTGGTAAACTAACATAGCTATTGAAAATGGCAATAGAAATAGTGGATTTTCCCATTCAAAATGGTGATTTTCCATAGTTATGTTAGTTTACTAGAGGGTATCTCCTGAAATCAGTCGACTGTATCAAGGCTTTGGATGACTTTGGGTCAAAATTCCGCCATCTTGACATGTCCAACTTTGCGGCGATACGCCTCGAAGATGAGGAAGCAATGGGCCAGGATCCTTGGTCAAAGGAATCAACCAGCGAGGGTTTCTAACTAAGAATCATCAAGAATCGCGTTTTATTCATGAGTCATATATATATATATAGATGATTAATATATGTCATATATGTCATTATGTCCAGTTTGGATGTTCAGAATAAACAATTAAACATCATAATGCCCTATGACCTGGGCCCAGTTAAAATCTTGAGTTTCCTAATGAAAGGGATGAAGACATAAGTAATTGGAGCCCAAATGTGTTGGATTATCACTAATCCTGTTTTTCTTTTAAACATTTTTGCATCGGCGATCATCACCGTTATATATTTATACAGCTATATATTATTATATTCAGCAAGAACAAGGATGACAAGAACTTCAATGATATCTGATAGCTAACTGGAAGTGGAAAATCCAGCCTTTGTACAATATCCATGATCATGGTTAAACCTGTTGGAAATGATGAATTTCCGTGCAAAATCAAGATGGCTATGGCCATAGTGGGATGGCACGCAACCCATTATCAATTGAAGTAATCTAACAAAAAAACACTGTCACCGACTGTCAGCCTATCATCATCATCATCATCATCATCACCATCATCATCACCACCATCATCATCATAACCCATGAAAACAGATCGTTATAAACATTCGTTATGACCGCCAGCCATTATAAGCATGATAAACCATTTAACACATTGAAACCATCACCGGTTATCCAATGTTGTCCATGAGCAGCACACCTTGGAAGTAATGTGGGTTACCCAATAATCAACCAGCAATTAGTAGTCGTTGTTTACAACTTACAATGAAAATTGTTGGGTGGTTTATTATTGGGTAACCAACATTGTATCTTATAACTTATAACCTACAACCACCATGATTAGATACGGAGAAGCTCTTGTGACCTCGTACATTTGCAAGTGCGAGGAAACATCAAAAAGGCTATAGAATCACAGCAAGTCCTGCACTTAGCACTGTTTCGTAGAACCCATTCCATTTGTCAAGCGAAAATGATTCAACTCAGGTCAGAACGAAATGCCGAAGCTTCAGCAGTTGCGGCACGGAAGAAGTTGAAAACGGAAAACCTTAAAGGCCATGACAAACAAGTCAAGTTGAATCCTGCTAGCAAAATGAGCAAAGCCAGAAAAAACATGTTGACAACATATTTAAGAAACTAGAAATCATGATGAGTGGTGTCTACTGCAGCGCTACAATATAGTGGTATTGAAGCGTGCAAAGTGCAATCCGAGTGACGGAAGCGCGAAGTCCATGCTGGATTTGTTGGTTTTGAGAAGCCTTTGCCCTTGCGTAGGTGCGGTTCAGGCATCAACTTCTTGAATTTATGGTACGATTTGGCCGAGAAACCCCTGAGAATTGCTAAGCCATGCTAAGCCGTTTCAAAACAAATGGATGCGACGCTGCAAACTTTGGCAGGGAGAGAAATCCATCACGGCTAATGTCCTCTGACTCTGGGTCAAAAAGACCGAAATGCCTTTCAAGTGAACACTGTTTGAGGCAGAACATGTCTGGCGCAAATCAGGCAACCCTGACGTTCCAAAACCTGGAAAATGTTGTCTGCATCTTGCCGCTGACTGCACATAGGGACAAGTTTCTTTTGCTCTTCTTCTGATCACCAGCTTCTTTCAGCACAACACATCTCCACACTCTGAGCTTAGATTGTCGCGAGCGGCATGTTGAATTGACTAGTCTCTGGAACCATCTGGAACCTATGAGCTTTTGCGTGTTTTTTCCGGCTCAGGAAACCCCCATTCTGGAAGCTTCTGATGTCTTAAACATGTACGAGATCCATGATGGCCTCAAGGGCATGGCCAAGCCTTGGAATGCCGACAGGACAGCATCGCCATTTCATGATACAGCCAGGATGTTTTTGTCAAACTGCCAGGAAGATGAAGCCGATTTCTGCGGGTCACGGAGCAATTCCTGGAAAGCGCAGGTGCTCAAGCACGGAGCAAGTACACTCTTGTCTCAAGTCACTGTTTCTTTTTCTGAGAGTTTCATCACGGCAAGATCATCTATATGCTGTACCTTATCTGCGCGGAAGATATGTGGTGGCACCCCCGGAATCAATCTGCCACAGGATGCTGGATCCAGAGAAGCTGTGACTCGGTGGGGGAATGGAACCTGAGGCAGCTCTGTCAAGCTGCAAACTTCATAATCACAAAAGCATCTCAAAGAATCAAAATTGTAGTTTCTCCAGCTAGTGATTGATAGATTCTACTGCAGAGTTTTTTGACACTCCCGGATGAATGCAGCATGCAGGTGCAAATCAGAAGCTGGTGGCATGGAACGATGTGGCTACTTCACGGAAAAAAGATAGAGATGTGCTTGATGTGAAGCTTACCCTTGCAATTGATAGCATCAACAGACCGTCAGAAACGAGCTTCGGGATTTACAGCCCTTGGAGCCGACGCTGCAAGTGTTGTGTCAGCAAACCAGTCATTCAGGACGCAACGGAATCAAAGTCAAATCCATTAAGTCACACCGGTCTGTGAAACACCTGCTGCCAATGTTCAAATCTATATCTCTTAGTTGGGCCGTCCTCTGATCTTGCTGCGCAAGCCAAATTGCTCTGTGTATGATGATGTCAGAGCTTGATTGAGCAAGCTGGCAGCTGACCTTATGACAAACTGGTGGCCCTTGATGCAAATGCGGCCTGCGGCGTTTCTGGCGAGGCTGTTGACTTTCTTACTGGTGCTTAGTAGGGAATGGGGGAATGGATGGGAATGGGATGATTATTAATGGTTATTATAGGTCATTCCCTCATTCCCTGCTAAGCACCAGGGAGCTCTTCTCTGCAAATATCCACAAAAACGTGGATGGTAGGGACGAAAGCACCATGTGTTTATCATGCCAGTCGTGGATGATCTGCAAGCTTTGGGTTGGCGTTCTATCACTTCTTGATGGCCTGCCTTTGCACATTGCAATTGCTGCATAATTTGTCGAATCCTGTAAATCAATCAATTGAACTTGGAAATGCAAGGCTCTGACTTTTTTTGCAATCTTTTTCGCAACCTTGCTCTTGAATACACCTTGTTAACATGTGGGAAAATATCCCATTCAAGGCTTTGCGAACTTTGGGCCTGAGGAATCAGTTCAAACATCCACTGACTCTGATTGGCCTGCGAAAAGTGTCTAACGACTGGTCCGTCATGTTGGCTTTGGAGGTTTCAAGCTTTTGACTAACCCATAAAAAGGTTGAACGACCAAGTTCCAAAAAGTTCCACTTGTTAAACATAAGAAAGCGCCGAAACATGCATCAGGACGCATCGCACACCCCAGATTGGCCCCTGTGACACACTACCTGCGGGATTTCAAACCTTTGGCCTGGCAAACATGGCTGGCACACGTGCCACACGAATGTTCATTTCAGAGGTTGGATGACAGGCAGGCATAAAGGCTGCGCTGGCAAAGCTGCTGGGTTTCAGGTGCCACAACACTGCCACAACATGCCACATGAAGCTGACAGCCGAACATCATGTACAAGCTGCAAGTGTGAGGTAAGCGTCCTGTGGCAAGTCTTCAGTCAGGCAACATGCTTCAGTGCAGTGTAGAATCACGCTATTGGATTGGGCAACTGCACAGCCTGTGGAGCAAAAATTAGCGTCCACTTGTTGTCCGGTGCACCGCGTTGCTGCGAGTTGCTGCAATGCTGCACGACATGTTATTGCTTCACACAATGCTTCACATCGCACTCTGCAATTGGAAGTTCTAGCCAACAATGTGTGAAAAAGCTGCAGCTCAGTGAGCGCCCGTTGGGAAAGGAACACACCCTGTCCAATATAGAGCGCCAACAACCTACACCTCTGACTTGTTGTTGCGATCTCCAGCAGGTGCGTTGGACTAAGGAACTAATTCATGACCTAACAAAAACGGTTGGAAACCAGCCAATTGATCCGCCGTCATGTTGAGCTGCTCTGCAATTGAATAGTTGCATATTGTGCAAAATGTATCAGCTTAAATCGCAGGAAGCACAGAACCTACGCATTGGCTTGGAACACATTGCATTGGGGCATCTATCATGTCTGAATGTCCGCAATTCCACACCTGCGCAACAAACCTTCCAAGGCAACACTGTCAACCGCAGATTCATTTTGCGTTGACTATGTGTTGCCTTAATCTGCCTCATGTGTTCTTATGAAACTACTTCATTTCATCTGGTGTGAAGGTTTCACACCACGAACGCCGAGCTTGGACGCGCGGAAGCTCAATATCTGGACACCTATGAACGCGTTCAAGAAGTCTATGACTCTATAACGCTTCATCTGACATAAAGAAGTGCAAATAGCCCAAAGAAGCAGCAGGCAAAATATTAGAGATTCTGATTCTCATTATTACTTCAGCTCACAAACTGTCTTTGCACACCCCTTGCGTGCGATCTTGCGTCAACACAGTGGCGTAGTAGTTCTGATTCATGTGTTTTGATGCATAAATCTCTACCAGCAGTTCCTGACAGCCAAGCCTTGTGCAGTTTCCCATGCAAGCCCGGTGCAATGCAGGTTCAGACACCAGCCAAAGTTGTAAAAAGAAACGTCGCCCCCAGGATTTTCTTCTGTGGGCTTTGGATGGTGTTGGGATGGAGCCCACGTGCAAAAGGGCGGTGTCAAGGCAAGCATGCAGCACAGGCACTCGCATCAATACCTTCCGCGAACCAAATCCTTGCTTCAAAAAATTTGATGGATGTCAAAAGCCTGATTGAAATTCTTAATACTCATGGTACAGTTGGGATCATGCAATACTGGTGAGGGACGGCTTCTTGGAAATTCATATATGGTTTTTACTGGGTTATCGGTCGTGCCCGATGTTGGATTTAAGCCAAAACCATCTGGAGGTTCAGAACCAGGTTCGGAACATCTGGAAACGCCATGGAAGAATTCACCATCTGCGGTGGCCGCACCGGGGCATACTCATTTCAGAGTTTTGCGCAGCTGTTTATCGATCTTTCTAGCATCAATCTTCGTGAGGGTTTTGCACCGCACTTGCGCTGTGGAAGCTCTGGGGCTGTGGCTGCCGCGTGCTCACTGGGCGGAGTATGTTTTTTGTATGTCTTTGTACTTCGCTGGTTTGGTCAGACTGTGGGACTGTGGGAAGCATCTCACAGGCAGTTTGTTTCACACTTTCTTGCAGCAGCTTGAATGAAGGTGGAAAGCATCTCACAGGCACTTTGCTCTTGCACCCGCGTATGAATGTTACAACATGTAAAGCATCTCAGGATTACTCAATGTGGTCTTCACACCGCGCACCACAGGTACTTTCTATGTGGAATGTCCATGTGCAAAATTCATCTTGAAACCGGTCTCTGCTTTGCCAAACCCTAAAATTGCATTTTCGGATATCGTTCGGCTATCGTTCGGGTTATCGTTCGGGGCCACGGCCAAGAAACAGAAAATGTGCGCATCAAAGAAACCGTTTCTTGCTGTGTTATGGCTGGTTTCATATGAGTACAGGCTAGCCGAAAGTGATTTCCACAATTGCAGTATTGCTGCGAGCGCGGGCATTCAATTAAAGGGATCAAACAAAACCATCTTAGGGCAGAAGCTTTCTACTATCTTTCAATGGCAGGGTCAACAGAAAAACAGATCTGAGTGGAAGGTTTCCGTCCGTCTCTCCATGCACAGAGTCAATCCACAGCATATCTTAGGTTTTTGGTTATTGTTCTATGCACTTCAACAGCCGCAGTTAGGTGCAGGACGGCTTCTTGAAATGAATACTCAAAAAGTGCTGGGGACAGCAATGTCTCAAATGCCTGGAACAACGCCAACCCGGGTTTTTGACGAAACTTATTTGTGCCAAAAAGAGTTTGCGGCATCTGCGCAGATTTGGGCCTCTGCAATGCGACAACGCTAGCCACTAATCATAAGCTTCACTTTGGCATTGTAGCATATGGCATCACAACAGCGCTGTCAAGGGCTGCCCAGTGTCTGGCTATGGGGACAGCCAAAAAAGCTAGATTTATGTAACTTTAAGATTACACTCAAGACATGTCGCTTTTTCAGGTGGCACTAGGCCGCCAGAAAACCCTAGAAGATGCACCTGGCAAAGTCACGTGCTCAAGGAACAAATGCTCCGGAAATATATAACAAGCTACAAGGGTCAGTTCACATTCATACTGATGACGCTTCTGTCCAACGATTTCCAAGTCGTCAGGGTTATCAGGGTTCCAACTTTGACAAGTTTCGATTTCACTGGAACTGCTAATTCCAGCCCTTGAGTTTAGGAATCGCAAACTTGAAGTGAATGCACAAGTGCCGTGTAGCAAGACCGGTTCAACTGAATGTGCTGGACTCATCCCAGTTTGCACATCTGGCTGGGTTTTGCTTGCANAAACTTGAAGTGAATGCACAAGTGCCGTGTAGCAAGACCGGTTCAACTGAATGTGCTGGACTCATCCCAGTTTGCACATCTGGCTGGGTTTTGCTTGCATTGTTCTGCGCGTGCGCCCTGCAAGGACCTTGACCGGCAAAAGTATCATTCCTGATGGATTGTGCCACGGTTGCAGATCTCCATATACAAAGAGAACACAATGCATCAACCACTTTACCCGTTTCAGTTTTAACCTCATTTGGAATGGTGCGTGATTCTAACTTCATGGCCCATACCTCGTACCAAGCCATACCAACCCTGTTGCGGCATGTGGCGAACCAACAAAGAATGGGCATGCTTTACGTTTGGTCAGCCGGGTGAATCGTCAAACAGGAAAGCATCAAAAGCTCAACGTCCATCTGACAAAGGTCAAAGTTGAAGCCCGCAGGGCATTCCGGGCATTCCAGAATAGATGTAGCACTTTGGACACTTCGGGCATGTTGTGGACCAGTCAAAAGAGCTTCCCTGGTCCATGGCACGCTGCGAGGCTTCATACTGAAAGTGTAAGTGAAATATCTGGTGAGCTGGCCTGAACACGACGTTGACAAACACAACCTGTGATATCCTGCGATCTCCCCACAGGTGTTTGGAACGGAGGACGAATCAAACCGGACCAACTTGCAAACATCACAAGCAAAACCGACATATGACACAAGAAATTACAACATGCTGCGCAAAATTCAACTTGCACCCGCTTTCGAATCAATGATGGCCTAACGAGGGACGCACCTTCACAAAGGGCTTGCTGGCTCTGGAACACATGGCTACCCCAACAATCACGGATGCAGCTGTCCTGTTGCATGGAAAGGGGGCAACTCTGCTATCAACATCTCTCAACTGTTTCCTCTGCATGTGGGGAAACTAGACTAAACCAGCATCATCAGCAATGACATGGACACCTGGACATTNGGGCAACTCTGCTATCAACATCTCTCAACTGTTTCCTCTGCATGTGGGGAAACTAGACTAAACCAGCATCATCAGCAATGACATGGACACCTGGACATTCATTGAAGACACATTGGCCGGACGAAAAAAATGTGACATTCTCAAAGACATCTGTCGAATGGTGTAGAGCTATGCCAGCTTTAGTCAAGGAGACAGCTAAACCAGTGGCACATCTCCGTCATGTCCAAACCTATCTTCATAGAGAGATGGACATCGACCCAGATTGCTGTGGTTCAATTTGCAGTGGACATGACCCAATTTGCCACACTCGCAATTTGACTCCGCTCTCCTGGTTTTTCCACCTCATGTCGCATCATCGCCTTGGCATCATCGGTCTTTGAGATGGCAGTTGTGAAGAACTATAAAACGCACGAAGCGGCCGAGCTGCAAATGTGGCACCTAGCGCACCTAGTGCACCTGGCGCACCTAGCGGCTTTGCTCCAATCAACAACTACTCGTTCTCAGTGTTGCCATGGAAAATCAACCATCGATTTTTGGAATCCATCGAGCTACTGCATAACCAGGGGCATCAGAGTGTGCCATTCCTGGTGTCTGGGGCCGGTTCACACGTTGCCAGTTGGGATGGCCTGTGCCGTCCTGGTACATTGTAACTGTAGCTGACCTTTGGAGCTTCGGAAACATGATCTATGCAGTGACTTTGATTTAGAAACCCATGTACGTGAAGGAAAAACCCGAATTGGCGTAAGAGCTTGTGATTATTTGCCAAGTTCACGTCCGACTGAAATTAAGTTTTATGGCAACGTTGTTGAGATTCTGTGATTTTTGGTATTCTATGGCTCATGTTGTTTCTAAACACAAGCGTCTTCCTGGAAATACCTCAGGCAGGGGCAGGGTTGGGCCGAAGAAAAATCGCTGGCTTTGATGAGGCGCACTTCACTCGCATTGCCAAGCAACACACCTCTCTGCGGAGAGTGAGGCTAAAGTGGCCAGACTGTGAGTCGTGGCAATTTTGCCATCTCCAGCCACATTCAGCTTGACGGTGGAAGTGAACGCCGATGGCGACGGGAATGTGAGGCCCAAGGCCTTGCCGAAAGTTCCACTGGCTTCTCCTCCATCATGTCAAATGCCAAGAACATGTTTGGAAGCCTCCCACAAGCAGTTTAGGGCAACACTTTCAACACCGCATTACGCTTGATTTGCGCGGGCTTACCACGCCACTGCATCCTGCGAACAATGTGTGGGTTTGAAATGTACCAAGTGCTCCATCGTACTTTTTAAAACTGTCACGGAGAAAGTGGGAGATATGGATGATGCCAATGTGTGCAAAATGGCAAACGATTGCACGACCAGACATGGACAAAAAGTGATGCCTGTGATTCTCAAGAGCAAATTCCAAGGTGCGACTTCGCAGCCTGCAAGGAAACACCGTGAACTGTGCAGGCCGTGAGTTTTGAGCGTCTCAACATTGGTTGAGAATTGGAAGCCAGCGGTATGTTGAGCCCCAACTGTGGAAGTAGCAGCAGTTCACCTCACTGAAGACCAGACATTTGACACAAACATCGACGCAAGCCGTTGATGCTAGGCATGCCCCAAGCTGTCGTTGGCGAATCGCATCGGCAAATCTGGGCATGCCGCATTGGCTCACCACGCTAAAAGCATTCAGAAAGGGGCTGGGGACTTCATGGCGATGCAAACCCCTCGACTCAGCAACACCTTGACAAGTTCAGAAGCGTGGGTAGATGGCATCACAACAGCGCTGTCAAGGGCTGCCCCGTGTCTGGCTATGGGGACAGCCAAACAAGCTAGATTTAACTTTAAGATTAAACTCAAGACATGTCGCTTTTTCACGTGGCATCAGGCCGCCAGAAACCCCTACAGGATGCATATGGCAAAGTCACGTGTTCAGGGAACAAATGCTCCAGAAATAACAAGCGGCAATTGTCAGCTCGCATTGATATTCATATCGCTTCTGTCCAACGATTTCCAAGTCATCAGGGTTCCAACTTTGACAAGTATCGATTTCACTGGAACTGCTAATTCCAGCCCTTGAGTTTAGGAATCGTAAACTTGAAGTGAATGCACAAGTGCCGTGTAGCAAGACCGGTTCAACTGAATGTGCTGGACTCATCCCAGTTTGCACATCTGGCTGGGTTTTGCTTGCANGGGCAACTCTGCTATCAACATCTCTCAACTGTTTCCTCTGCATGTGGGGAAACTAGACTAAACCAGCATCATCAGCAATGACATGGACACCTGGACATTGGAGACACAACGCAATGCCATGCTCAAGAGCAACTCAGAGGTGTGTTTTGCCGCCGACACCTAGCAGCGCTCGTTTGAAGTAGACGACCGACTGCGCAGTCATGGTATATCTCCGTCCACGTTTCTCCAGGTAACACGACTGGAAGTGAGACTAAAAGCTACACCCGGCCTGAGCATGGCTACAGCGGCTACACCCGTGAGCCATGTTTGGCTTTTCCAGCCATGTTCAACGAGGGAAGTTCTTGGGAATGGTCGAGTGATGCCGCCAAAAACACTTGCGGACTCTAGTTTGAAGTTACTGGGGTGGAACCCAGAGGACAACAAAGTTGATCCTTTTCCAACCCCTTTGCCTTCCTGTTAAAGATCATGCATCAAAGTCAACTCTGGGATTCCATAGGGCTCACATCGCCTTGTGAGACGTGGTCTGGCTCACGGTCTGTATTGATAAGACACCTGACAAAGCTGTTGACAAAGAAACGGTTAGACCTCGAAAATCAACGAAGACTCTCGGCCCCAATCTCCGCTTCTCATGGTACTCTCAGACTTTCAGGTACAGTCGATACGGGCGACCACCATGGAAACGACCATTCTGAAATTGGTTGGTTTCATGAAGAATGTTCTATTCTGGGTTTGGTTTTCCATTTGCTTTTCACACGAATTTATGCAATAGACTGCAGAAGTCATGTGTACAATGGGAGCATCGGTCAAGCGCACGAAGTGCAGAAACAGGTCGAAGACAACGAAGAAATGGCGGACTGGTCGACAGTGCTGCATCGTGCAAATCTAGATTCTGTTTTTCCAACTAGCTTAAGACTAGCGTCCGCTTTAACGAGGACAATCGACCCCTTCAATATATCTCATGGATCCGCACGAACCCTGCACGGAACTATTGCAGTTCACACAGCTTTGCAACCTGAACTTCTCTACCAAACAGTGGCACTTCAGCAAAAGCAAAGAGCAGCATCTTCCTGGAAGCACCTCACGAGTCATGTCGGCACAATGCCCAGCACGGTTTCGGATGCATCCTTGCACAAACACTGTCCAATAGAAACGCTTTCTGTGTGCACCCAAACATTTCAGAGAGACAAAACAATTTTCGAAAGTGCGAATAAATTCTGGCATACTGCTGGAATGTTTTTTTAAATAGCAGCCTCACTTGAAGGAAGTAGAGGAATGGCTCAAAGAATTGCGCAAAGCCAATATTTGTGATCTGGAGTAGGACATGGTGAGCAACCAGCCAGCTCTTCAAAGAGTCCCTTCACGAAAGTCTCAGAAACAGCTGTGAGAGGTTAAGGCCTCTTGGACTTGCTGTCACGCTGAAGACGCCCTTGCATGGCTGCACATGGTGAGCCAGGTGGCTGTCATGGTTGAGCTAACAAGATGACCCATTCTTGCTGCAGATTTACTAGTTTGACCCTGCACTGCGTGCAGTTCACGCACTCTTGTGGTTTCAGTAGAAAGACTTTGTCGACTTGTGTCTACCGGCATCCTCTCGGAAACGAGAAACGCGAGAAAGTCCACCTGGTCTCTACAAATCTGTGACCTCCTCTGTACAAATGGTCGAGAAAGTTTCTCGAGAAAGTGACCTTGTCGAGAACTTTAAAGGAAATTTGTCTGAACAACCTGTTGTCCTCAGAGCTGTGTCAAGTTTTGTTCAGGAAGGGCAAACTATGGTATCTTCAGTTCCAAAGGCACAGAGCAAGACTGGCCGCGCTTTGCAAGTTTGACACTGGGCGTTTTGGCGTTTCTGCTTGCCAAAGCAACCAACCATGATGCCCAAGGTCGTTCACTGACCAAAAAAGGTGTCTCGACCAAAATAGCCGTGGCGCGTGGCTGCTGAAATTTTCACAAGATTATTCTTTTAGAGACCCGACGAGGCCAAATTGTCAAGCAAGTTTGTCGAGAAAGTGACCTTGTCGAGAACTTCAAAGGAAATTTGGCTGAACAACCTGTTGTCCTCAAAGCTTTGTCAAATTCTGTTCACGAGGGTAAACTATGGTATCTTCAGTTCGAAAGGCACAGAGCAAGACTGGCCGCGCTTTGCAAGTTTGACACTGGGCGTTTTGGCGTTTCTGCTTGCCAAAGCAACCAACCATGATGCCCAAGGCGGTTCACCGACCAAAAAAGATGTCTCAACCAAAATAGCCATGGCACGTGGCTGCTGAAAATGGCACTTTTTATTTAGAGACCGGACGAGGCCAATGATTAGCCCTGGAAAGAGTAATCTCGTATTGCGGTGGATGTTGTTGCAAAGTTGCTATCCAAACGCCTTCTGGCGCTCAGGAACTGCTCCGGAATTCATCACTACAGAATAAGGACCTGTTTGAACATTACTTGGAAGGAGGAATAAAGCTCTTCCTCCCGCTGCACTCACACACCCAAACTTGCGAACCCTCGCAAGTGAGTTCCGATGGTTTGGAAACATTTTGCGGGACAGAAAGTCTATTGTGAAGAGCCCGCCTGTGACTCCAAGTCCCGGCACCCGAGCGAGGCGAGACTTCAAAGACAGATACGACGAGGTCATCGTGGACGACACTCGCATCCTGGACCTTGCTGACAGCCAAGAGATGACAAGAGGGTGAGATAGGGCGAGTATCTCTTGTGGAGAACCGACATGGGGGGCGATCCTGAGACGGGGGCGCTGGGCCTCACACCAAGGCGCCCGACGCTACAACAAACATCAACCAACTTAGGTCGTTTGCAACAGCTCGATGAGAAAAGTTGCAAGCCGCGAGTCTTCTTTCGGCGGTGTCTCCTTCCGTGATTTCAAAGCTTGGTTTGAACCTGTTGATTTGCATCTACCGGTCATCGTCCTGGCACCTTTCGAGCGAGGGAAGAGTTCAAGACAGATATGACACGGTGCTCTTGATTTGAATCCGTTTGTCAACCGCAGAAGGCAGCCAAGACTCTATACCTTCGAATTGTGAATGGCAGCTCCAAGTCTTACTTTCAACTAGTCCACTTTTTCGAAAACCGCGGAAAATTCGAGGTTTATTCATCAACTTGATTGTTTTTTTCGTCCAGATTGGAAATTGTCAAGTGTGTCTAACGCGAAACTTCCTAGCGACTATAGCGGCCAAAAGTGTCGGATTGGCTTGAGTGAGATCCCGTGCAGTCACTCTTTTTGAGGATGTCAAACAGATCCTGGCGGCAGAGGAACTCCTTCGAACGACTTTCGCAAGGAACCACCGATCATCTCATGATTTGCGGGGCCGAAGTGATGGCGTTGTTAATTTCGACATCCATATGGGCGTTTCTCTTTGTCTTGGTTCGTTGTTCCCAATGTTCTGGTTTTCTTGTGTCGGCTTGCAATGCGGCTGCTCTGTTCATCTATGTTGTGTTATCATGTGGTATCTTGTACTGTGTTTGGGTTTGCTTTGGGTCTGTAACTCTGGGAAACGACCTTGAGCCAAAACTTGGCAGAGTCAAATGTCAGAAAAACTTTGTGACTGCAACCTGTGTCTATATCGGGCTGATGGTAGTTCCAAAATCATGGACACAGGCATCGTTTTGGATGTTTCTCAACAAGAACATGACCTACTCAATAGATATATACATATATATATATATATATATAAAATATATATATATATATATATATATATATAAATATATATATATATATATATATATAAATTTAAATATTTAATACCAGTAATACCGCACAAGGCGGCGGCGGAAGTTCCAAAGATAGGAAACCTATCGGAAAGGTTGGTTGCTGTGAATGGTGGATGGCAGAGCGAACCCACTGATGGACCGACAAGTGGCTGCAGGCAGCGCAGCGTAGTTGTAATGTAGTGTGGTTGTAGTTGTGGTTGTAGTTGTAGATGTTGATATAGTTGTTGTTGTAGTTGTAGTTGTTGTGGTTGTTGTGGTTGTAGTTGTAGCTGTTGTTGCTGTAGCTGTCATGTAGTTGAAGTTGTAGTTGTAGTTGTTGTAATTGTAGTTGTAGTGGTTGTTTTGGTTGTAGCTGTAGTCGTGGTGGTAGTTGTAGTTCTAGTTGTAGTTGTAATATGTTGTAATGAGTTGCAGTGTAGTGTAGTGTAGTTGTGGTTGTGGTTGTAATTGTACTTGTGCTTGTACTTGTAGTTGTAGTTGTGGTGTAGTCACATCCAAACTTCAAAAATCGACCCCAAAGCCTCAGTGTTTAACACTTTTGCCTTGGAAATGTGCTTCGCGCCACAACAGCGTGCACTTTTTCGAGATCGAATCGTCATCGAATCGTCAAAAAGTGGTCCGAACCCCTTCAGTTTTTAACACTTTTGACTTCCAAAAGTGCTTCGCGCCATAGCGCCGTCCACTTTTTCGACATCGCAACTTTGAAAAGTGGTCCGAACCCCTCAGTTTTTAACACTTTTGACTTCCAAAAATGCTTCGCGCCACAGCGCCGTGCACTTTTCTTCGACATCGACATCGCAACTTTGAAAAGTGGTCCGAAGCTGAAGCGCTTTTGACATTTTGACTTCCAAATGTGCTTCGTGCCACAGCGTCGTGCACTTTTTCAACATCTCAACTTCCAAAAGTGCTCCGAACGTGCACTTTTCACTTCCAAATTTGCTTCTCGCCACAACGGCGTGCACTTTATCGACATCGCAACTTCCAAAAGTGCTCCGAGCATGTGGTGTTTTTAGCATTTTGGCTTGCAAACCTGCTTCGCGCCACAATGGCATGCGCTTTTTCCACATCTCAACTTCCAAAAGTGCTCCGAACATGTGGTGTTTTTAGCATTTTGGCTTCCAAATGTGCTTCGCGCCACAGCGGCGTGCAATTTCTGATTTCTCATCTCCCCAGATGGCTCCGCACCCGCCGCTTTAGCAAGCCTATTTTTCGACCCTCCGGAACCACAAAACATTGGAAAAAACACAGTGTTTCGCGACTTTCCAACCTTTTCGCGCAACTGCATCTTCTCTCTTCTGACTTTCTCATCTCTGATGGCTCTTTTGACTTCTATCTTCCTTCGATTATACATACCCTGAAAGTCCAACCTACATTTTAAATACGGCCTTTCCCGCAACAACCGTTTGATGCAAACAACCATTTCCCCTATAGCTTAAGTTTTTCCATTCACGCACATCCCTAGCTTGCAGCCCTTCTTTTGGCGCCACAATCTGTGACACTGACAAAACTGAATAAAATCCACTTCGAAGAAGCATTGGAAACAAAATCACAAACTGTGGCCATGGGACCGTACCTGCACCTCCTGAAATGACAAAATTATGGGTCTTGTTGGAAAGACTGTCTTGTTTGAAAATGGTGGCTTTTTTTGAAAACAATGTCGTGTTTTTTTCTATGGGGTTATTTGCGCTTTCTTTTGTTCAAACCCTTATTTTGCTTACAGCTTTCCAGTTGCGCGCCTCACCTCTTTCGTTTTTCTTCCTACCAACGAGAACCGGCGTAATCCAACAAGGACATCTTGGCAAACCATGGTTTTTCTTTTGTGAAATCAACACTTTTGCCAATGAAAGAGTTTCATACCGTTTACTGTTTCATAGTCAGTTTATCTAGCTACTCTAGCTCGTGAGGCTCGTTGGAGATGCGGCTTGTCTGACATATGATTTTGATTTGACCAGAGTCTAGTTTTGTTTTCTTTCACTGCGACTCAGCAAGGCAGCTCCAGAAGGAATGTGGATGGTGTGATGGCTTTCATTTACCAAAAACATCCAAAAAAAACGAAAAAGCGTGTATATAAAGTCTATTTCCCTTCCCAACGCATTTTTCCCTACCACCCCTGGTTGCCCCAATTCACACTCCTATAATAAATGTTGACAAGTCCTCGCTTCACCCATCCGACCAGATTGATATAGCTGTTCTCACTCAGAGGCCAGCTTTGATCATAGACAAAAACCTATTGATGCCAAATTCATTCACATAATGCTCATCATCAAAGTATGCTTCTTTTGATTTCGATGTCTTGGCACGAGGGTTTGTTTTTGAGGACTGGCGTCTACCAACTTCGCGAACCATTGCAACCTGCATCATTACCTTCGCTTCCTTTAACGTTTAAATTTTCCAATTGCAGCAGCTACTGGCAACCGCGGAAGTCACACCAAGTTTGTATGGGGGAGTGCTCTCCCCATGGAACTCCGCACACCAACATGTGAAAAAAGTCACACCAACAANNNNGTCACACCAACAATTTCCGCTATTGGAACGCCGATGATTTTTTGATAAAAGATTGAAATGGGAAATTCCGAAAGTGGTAAAACCCCATGAGAACGCAAGCTGCACAATAGTCAAAAACATATGTTTTGAAATACTTTTTACATCATTTTATTGTGCAAATCCCATTGTGAACGCAGCTTTCATGGGGGTTATGAAAATACATGTTNTTTTACATCATTTTATTGTGCAAATCCCATTGTGAACGCAGCTTTCATGGGGGTTATGAAAATACATGTTATGGAATATCTTTGGCTGCATTTAACAAAACAAAACCTATTGTGAACGCAGATTTCAAAGGATCGCAACAAGAGCTAATCAATCCTTTCATCCACTTCCCGATGGCACACCGCTGATCGGATCGATTTTCTTTTTCCCCACCTGCCAGGTGAGGGCCTCTAGATTNACTTGTCTCCTCTCCCAGCCAGGAATCAACTAAACTTCCTGTGCCATTGGAATGCCTTTCCAAAACCTCTCGGGGCTGGGTTTTGACTGGCTGCATGTAACGAGGTCCGAACGAGGTGCGAACGAGGTCCGAACGAGGTCCGAAATCAAATTTTGGGAGACTGACCGCC
>BGPT01002213.1:2179-26628 GCA_003297045.1 Symbiodinium sp. clade C Y103 | reverse complement strand
GCAAAGCTTCATGCGTAGATTCAATTAGAAGGCTGTACACCTGCATGTTCCAAACATTTTTGGGCAATCATGATACAATATCCAAACAAAACAATGTTTGAATTCTTTCCTGCAACTGAACGCAAGTTGGAGCGACTTTACCTGAAGCTTCCCCCAAGCTAATTGCAACATTCATCCAGAGTCGGANACTGAACGCAAGTTGGAGCGACTTTACCTGAAGCTTCCCCCAAGCTAATTGCAACATTCATCCAGAGTCGGAGCGACTTCAACAGGTGAGAGTATGTAGAGAAGCTGTGGAAAGTCACCAAATGACCATTACTGTGGCACTGGGGGACATCCATGTTTTTTGCTTACTCTCTGAATCCCTTCCTACTGAGAACCCAGGACAACCCATTGCCATTATCATCCAATGACATGTAAGTAATTATATCATAATAACATTATATAAGCGAAGGGAAAACCGACAAGTTACGCAGAGTGATGCTGATGAATCATTGGTCATCAGATCAAGCCAGCAGGCATCACCTCTAGAGGAGAAGCATCAAATTGTCATTGGTGCATGTGGCGGTCAGAACAGGAGATCTGAACGTGGTCCGTTGAATCAAAGGATTGGCAGCGACAACAGCCACACCACTTCACAACCCATGAATCTAAAATGATCAAAATATTGCACCAAAGATCACCAAAGACAAGCACCTCATGGCACCTCAAGTAACCTCTTGATTTCTGTAATCATTCCTCCAACTGGGACTGACCTTCCTGTCTCTGGCCTCTGGTAGCCCACTCTTTTTACAGTAGGATACCGCAGGGCTTCAATTTCGTTCAGATTGTGCAGCGTCTTCAGTAGTTGCTGCACAGGGCAGGCTGGTCATTTCAGTGAAGCTATGGAGCAGTTGGATGTTCCGGGCAATCAGCCATATCAATCATGCTAATTCAATGAATTTGATTTAAGGCAACATCACAGTCACAACATGTCACAACTATCTCCAGAACTATCAGATTATCATACAACTACCACACATATACCACACATATCAACACATATCAATACATCTCAATAAGTTATCAATAAGTAATGATCATAGAAATTCATTGAAGACCCTGTGGAAACTTCGGAGCGTCAGCATGCCCTTTGCCGGCCATCAAGGCACCCATTGGAAGCGGCTTTTGCCAGGCGTATCATCCAGCTTTTGCATCTGCAGCAACACTTGGCCAATGGCTGGCCGCGCTGCTGCCTGAACCAACATGGCTAACCGACAACCGGCCAACCGAGAAGACAAACATGAACTGTGTTAAAAATTGTTTCATTTTCCTTTTGCGAGAATTCGAAGCTTATGTAGAAGCTTACGTTCGCTTACGTTTTCCAAGGTTTTCCTTACGGCAAAACAATTTCAACGAATTAGCTTACGCATCTTTTACGGCAAACCATTATTGGGGACATGGAATGATCCAATTGAAAAGGAAACACAATGGGTCAGTGAATGCAACCTTCGCTTACGAGATTCCGATCCAAAACAATGCCGTGAAGAAAGTTGCATTCATTCTGGCCTGCTTTCCCTATATACGATGGCATCATCCACAACATTCATAACATATGATAACATATGCACCAAATGAATCACACAACCTTGTTTGACCCCCAGTTCTCATGGCCCGACATGGTCTGCCGAACGGCTTCAGGCAATTATGTGATATTATGTGTCTGACCAATACTTACGTCAAACCTTTCGCACTGCTTACAAAACCCAGGCAAAGCGTTACGACTTGATGGAATTTATGCCAGCCCAAGACTAAACACGCAAAGCGGAATTTAGAACGCTGCTCACATAGACACACGTAAAAAGGAGCATTCGTGAGCTGTATGTCAGAATGTATCAGCCCAAAACTCTGGCAAACATCAACTAGATATCAGTTTCTTTTTTAAAGATCCGTGGGCACAAGATGGCACAAGGGAAGCCAGAAAATCAAACACGTTTGTTCATATACTAGTTACTAGATGCACAGGCATGCAGTCCACGCCTCATGTTGCAAAGCATTGGCTACAATCACTTTGACAGCAGGCTCCATGCTCTCTGGCAGTGTTGGAGGCAACTGCTGCACAAGCAGCATGTTGAGAATCTGCTGCAGGTTGCCTTGAGCTGTGCAGAACCCCTCTTTAGCGCCATGCCGACCAGGCTTCCCTCTCCAGTTGCCCTAGCCAAAAACGTCAACCAATTCCATAGTGGTACCAATCCTTGCGAGCCTCGCAGCCCTTTCCCCCCAAAAAATGGCTCCATGATCCAAATACAGGTTAAACAATGTTGTTAAACAATGTTAAACACAGGTTGTCCATGGTTGTCTCCATGGTTGTCCATCACAGGTGACTGCCAGGCTGCTGCACTCAAAGTATGGCTGACACGATCCGAACATCTCCAGAAGAATGCAAGCTGAGGACCTGGCAAATCTACAGGACACAGTTCTGCTATGCCCTATGATCCCTATGCCAATGATGCCAGGCTAGGGTATTGTAGGGGGCCTTGTAGGACAGCTGCCACACAAATGACACTGTATAGCCAGGTCGATTCACAGAGTGCGGTCAAACTATACAAGTCAATAAGTACATAGTTGACAATCTTGTCACTTCTCAAGGGCATTGATACCCAAACACTTCGAGCTAAGCTCTCGACCAAACGTCAGTTTTCCTTGGTCTACGATGAAATCAACGAGACTAGGGTATGAGACAAGTCCGTCCGTCAGCACGCGCAGTTGGCTTGGGAAGGCATCGATTCATCGTCGCACATGTGGAATACTGCCCCCAAAAAAGGACAAGCACTTCATAGCACTTCTTCATTCTACATGTAACTATAATTGCACTATAGGTCCTAGAGGCACGGTAGAAGTTGCAGCTAGGAGTCACAGTGAGCGCTCCAAGAGACTCGTCAAAGCATTCTGGCGCCATGTACCTAGCCAGTCCCGTCAAATTTATGCGGGTGCCCAGCGTATGTTTCTTGCGGATCATGTGCCTTCTCTGTACCCTTTCCCCCTTGGGAGGGGATAAAAGGGATCAATGCGTCAAACGAAAGCAAAAAAAAACACAAATGCAGCTCAAGGAATGTTCATCTACTTGATGTCACTTTTCAGTTTTCCCATGATAACCCTGCCCTTTTTGCCCCCAGCGCATCGCTGGAAGCGTTTCAACAAGGGCTATGAAACAGCAAGGTCCAGTGATGCACAGGGAAAAATCCTAATGACCACGGAAATGTCACAGAAAGTGTCTTGTAACATCACTGTGAAGTCAGACGGGACAATGCAGTAAGATCAGTATACAAGGATTTCGCATCATTGGTATATGTGGTATGCATTTATTCATTGCGTTCAAAATCAGGCCCGCCTTGGAGAGCCCCCACGTTGGAGATTCTCTCGCTGCACCCCAGTGACCACCCGCGATAAGCCGAAGTCACCTCAGGGCGAATGAGTTTGAAGTCACCTCATGATACTTGAAGTCATCTGACAGGGGGCTGCCATCTTCACAATTGTCATAAATAGGAGAGCGGTAAGAAGCGGATATCATATATGCAATGATATAGGAAGCGAAAGTGGCTGGAGCCTGGCAAGAAAAAAGAAAAGGATACAGTAGAAAAGGATAGAAAAGGAATGAAAAGGAGCTGCAACCAAGTCGCAAATCTTTACATGCTGAAACTCTGAATCTAGCACCAGGTTCATGGACTTCAAGTCCAAGTGGAGAACTGGCGGTTGCAACGAATGCAAATAGCGAACACCTTCCAGGAACTCCATGGAGATTTGAAAGTGTTGTGCCCTCGTGAAGTCCACTCGTCTTACATGGAGAGCGTGATGCAAATTTCCACCAGGTGCCAACTCCGTCACCAAGGCGATAACTTGAGACTCCTCCAAGCAAGCACCGACCAAAGGGACAAGGCGTGGATGACTCAGCCGGGAGAGGATCCGGATCTCTGCCAGCAAATCTTCCATGGCATCCTGTTCACGGATTTCAGAACTGATGGTGGGTAAAAGTGGAGTACCCCCAAACAAAGCGGAAAAAGAAACAGTACCAAAGCTGGTACCGCTGGTACCACAGCACCACGGTATTGATATGTGCTATTTGGATGCAACATGACTCTAGACATTGAGATGGAAAAACAGGAAAACGTGCAATTAAGATCAAAGGCATGGGCTCACAAAGGCTCCAGTTGGATTTTTGCTTTGTCACAGGCCGGGCCTGATTGTACATGATGGCCTGATGATGCAATGCTTTCACAACGACTCCGGAACCTCTGTATCTTGCTTTTTGAACGGTGGTGTGCTCACCTCTGCTCAAGAGCTCTCCAAACTCCAAGTCATTAAAGAAAATCGTCCTCTCTGCTCCCAACATCTTGGCAACACCTTCCATCGTCAAGGCTTCTTTGAAATCACATACCGGCAAAGCAGCATCCGAATTTTGTCTGGATGGATTATCACTGGCTGGCATTGCAGTAGATGCTGTGCCCACAAGTTTAGGCAAGGCAGAAGGGTCGCAGGGGTCGCTGGATTCCATAAGGGCACAGTCACGTAGAAGACTAGCCTCTTCCAGATTTAGTTCAATGGCAAGGCCGCGCTTTCGTAGCAGTGCTGTAAGGCTTTCCGCGTCAGCACAGGCGACAATGGAGTTCCTCAGCTCAAAGCGTTCCAGGTACGGCAGAATTACATAAATCACCAGGCGATACCAGGCGTATTTAGTCGCCACACACAATATACACTATACTATATACACTAATGGCCAATCGCATCTAATTGCCCATCCCTGACCATATCCTGACCATGGCCCAGCAATAGTTGTTGCACCATTAGCAGCTAAGCGTCTGAGTTTGCGGCTCGAGCTCCAAGGCGCAGCGGAAGTGTTTCAAAGCGCTTTGGCTTCGGGTGGGGCGCGACAACTCCGCCTCCGCATCTGTTGTCTCTACCGATCTTCCGCCGGTCAGCAGACCGAAAAGGGTTGGCCATCGCCGGCCTTTGCGCTGTTGTGGAGGCAGAGACGCGTTCCGGATATGTCTTGATAGTGTTTTGTGTATTCTTGTATGGTATATATACACGGCGTGCAGTGCATCGTGAGATATCGTGAACATCAGGTACAATCGCATGAAGTCTGACTGCCTACCTGGCCTACCTCTTGTAGAATTATGCCTTGAATGGTTTGCCAAGGCAGTCTGACCTGTTGGAGAACTTTCGGAATCTCCTGGTCTTCCACTGGAAGCAGCTGAATCTCCTCCACCCCGCGCTGTGAGATGACAATATTGTATTATACATTTCATTGGAATCAGTTGCATATAGTTGCATATCATCAGATATCATTTGCTCATAGCTCTTAATGAATGCCGTCATCTAGCTGACCTGTTGACATGTTTTTGGCTTGAAGCTGGTTCCTCGATCTCTTCGTGACGCAAGATGATGGTAGCAAAGGCATGAGGCCAAATGCGCAAGGCTTTGCTCCATCCTGCTGAATGGCGAAGTTTCATGAAGTTTGATCACGCAGGAACCAATCGTTTGGCAAATTCAAATAATTCAACTCGGTTACATCAAAACACGTCAAAGCTGCCTTTGGTTTATGCATCTAGCTTCCTTTAGCATCATAAAGTACCTTGTACTTTTTCAACTGCTTGTGGCCTGCTGTTTTTGTACATGCAAATGACTGTAGGATGGTCTCTGCCCGAAGTCAAGCAAACTCACAAGCTGCAGCAAAAGGCTGACCTTCCAAAGAACAAAGTAAAGGGTTGGCGCAAGCACTTTTGCAAGTACTCCAGCGCCAGGTCATGTTGCATTTGTCCTTAGGATATCTTAGGATGACAAGAGGCACTGCATCCGCTTTCCCCAAAAGTAATGTGTGGATGTGTCAAAGCAATCTGCAGCTCGCTTCCCAAGAAAAAAAGCCCCTAGGATGGATCTGGAATCCTCATAATTTCATACAATTTCTATTTTTGGAGAAGAATCGTAGCAGGAGCTGTGCCTGCAAAAGCAGTGCCTCAGGGCAGTTGCTATCACAACCATCCTGCCCATCAGGGGGATTGTTGAGCGCCTCCTGCAATATCTCTTCTGCATCATCCCATTGCATCTGCACCATCCGCAAAGCAGCCTGCATCCATCAAGCACGTGAACATGAGTCAGTCAGAACAGGATAGAGAGATTTCAGTGAGAAGGATAGAGGGGCAAAAGTGATAGAGCCATACAAGAAATGAAGGCGAGGAAACAGAATCCTTTCACAACATGCTCCAACATGGGAGAAACTATTATATACTATATGTATAAATTTTATATACATTTTTATGCAATATTATATGTATAAATATATATATAAATCGTACTGCACACATACATAATGTACGCGATGGTGGGCGTGAGATGGTATAATGTATCCACTTCTTGAAGAGGTTTGCATTCAAATCATCCAAGTGACACCAGCCGTCTTTGTGTCGATGCACTGCCCAAGTTGAAGCGCTTCTTGGTAGCAATGCTCAGCAGCCATAAGGTTGCCATTTAGCACCTGCATAACATGAACAGTGCATCAGAGTGAATCGTCTCAGAGCAATCCATGACAATTAACCTAACAGGGAATACAAATTCGTAATTTGATTCATAACTTCTTGAAAACATTTTTTTTGACAATCCATTACTTTTCAGTCGGTGCAAGCCCGCCTCAACTCGGCAAAGGAGGCCCCAAAGTCTCTCTCGCAATTTGCAAGGATCCCGAGCCAACGAGTTCCGAGCCTACAGAAACAAGAACGTCAATCTGTGTGAATGAATGATTCAATAAATCTGTGCTGCATGTTTTCTGTGCATCATTCAAAGAGCCGCAATCTCGTCCATGGCTGCTAGATGCTGCTAGATGTCAATCAAAGAATTCAATGACACGAATCACCTCTGTGCAGGCTATGGGACGAGATCCTGTGCTGCTGCCAGCTCTGAGCAACGGTAGTGGCACAGAGCTTCCAGGAAGTGAGCAAGATCAAGGGCCTGCCAAGAAAAGGATTGTGCAACCACTACCAGATTAGTGTTAAATCCTATTGATAGCGGGGCCAGACTGCTTCCCGCCATGTCCTGTTCATATGGTGACATGTTCGTGTATATATGTATATATATATAATTATATATATATATATATAGTTCTATAACTTAGTCTATAACCACCTCATTGACATCTTCATTGATATGCAATATCTTGTAATTATAGGCTTGCCTGTGCTTATCTTATGATTTCCCGGAAGTCCCTCCCCAAATGATACGAGTATTCACCAGGCACCATTGGCACAGGTCACAATTGTGAAACGTGCAGAACCCATTCATGACATGCGAGTCTGCAGCGTGGCAAATCTCACTAAATCCCGCCTCCTTGCACCTGGGAGACCGGGGCACTTCCCGACAGCAGTCCAGTGCTGACGTGTATTGATGCTGCAGCGCATGTGCCAAGGCCTCAAATGACGCACTGGCCACCTCCAGAATTGGAGAGGGAACCAGGAAAAAAGCGATTCAATCACAACAGTAATAGGGTATACAAAATGGTTGGCTCCTGGGTAGAGCAGGAGCAGGTGGAGAGCTCATCAAGATTCATCAAGTGTAATTACGGTAAGGCTTTTTACAACGGGAGTTGGTCCAATTCTGAATCTGAAGGGTCTGCAGTAGGTCGAGCATATGGCACGCCATGGCAAGTTTTCTCACCATTTACATCAATTCACAAACAAGATCTATAGTGAATATATGTTCTAGTTCACTTGTGGCAGCAAGCAACACCCTTGGAGGTGCCACCAGCCATCGACACTTTTGCATCTCAGGTCTCGACCGAGCTGGCCCACGCCATGGCATGAAAGCCTCACAACGTCGATTTTGGTGATGGTGCTTCAGGTGCTTCTTGCCATTTCTTGCCACAGCTTCATGAGACGGTCTGCATACAATCGAGAAACAAACTACAGTAGAAATCCCAAAAAAGTAAACCCATGTTAGAAGTCCTCCAACTCAAAAGGCATCATAAAGCATCATACTTGCTTCGATCCAATCCCACTTGATTCCGAACACCAAAAGATCACCAAGAGAAGGATATGCCGGAGGCTTCACCAGGTCAGGACATGCCATGATGTGCCATGACGTGCCTATGTCTGGTCTGTCCAGGACTTCTTGCAGCACTTCGCAACTCTCCCGACACCGACCAGCCAACACCAAGGCCTCACTGACGCAGCTCAATTCAATGCTGATCTATGATGATCTATGCTGGTCTCCAAATATCTCCAGCCAGTCAGATCCAGGAGATGACAGACTTGACATCATCATCACCACCCTTTACTCATTAAACCCATCCAAGACATTCCAAGACGCCTCACCGTAGCTGAAGAGGTCGCGCGTGTCCAAGGTTCTCTTCAGAGTTGCTGCTTTGAACATCTCCTCTTCTCGCCAGGTTGCACCCAAATCCACGGAATCCACGACCCGAAACAAAATGAAACAAATAGAGCAGACGCAAAGCCACACTGTGGGACTCTGTCCATATCTTTCACATTCTTTCACTATGAGACTATGACACTATGAGTCACTATGATTATCAGCTGCTTTTACTGTTCACATCTGTTCACATCTGTTCACTTGATGTCGTTTGATGTCGTTTGGACCTCAAGGGATCTCGTTTTTTTGTACGGGATGGCCATGGATGGCCATCCATAAGGTCTCGAGTTAAGCTGCACCGGGATGCCCAGGTCTTGAGACCAAGATTCTGCTGCTTCCCTTGGGTAGTTCTCATGATGAAGCTGGCGTGCCATACCCAAAAGTGCCGGCACACATCCTTCATCCACATTCAACGCCTGGGCCGAAATCATCAAAATACACAAGGAACGAATCATCATCTTTGATGATCTTTGATATTCTTTGATGATCTTTGATCTGACGTGTTGGAATTCGATGGAATTCTATGGATATCTATGCCCGGGGCTGATGCTATTCCATCTACCCACTATTGGTCAGCAATAGCAATGAGCACGAGAAATATGTGACAAAATGAGGGAAACTAGCTCCTCACTTGCCTTGCGGTACCATTGCATTGCATCGTGAGGACGCAGTTGGCCCAATATGCTGCAAACCTGCAGAAGTTGAAGAGTAGAAGTAGCACGAGGCGGCACAGCATGGTATATTGCAGCGAACTCATCATTTTTGTTGATCGATTTACTACTTGTACCTGCTAATACTGACTCATAGGAAGTTGCTGGCTACAACTTAGCCATCCAGTATGACACTGACTTTTGGCAATCCAATGCAAATGATGCGTTCCGTTTCATTCAACACAAGCATATAATTCATAAATTTACCGAAACGCAGTTGGACAACCTCTGCTCTGGTGGCGTCATCAGTGGATGAAAAGCTCAGTACATCCATCAGAAGCTCCTGTCGGGATCCGCACTTAGTCAACGGGGAACATATAGCGGGAAGCAACGATTCAGAGGCAGCTCCTAAGCCTTTATGACTATATATGACTATGAATCCTGTCACTCACATGTGGCCATGGCTCCACATTTTGGCACCAATGAATCCACAAAATTTGCAAGTTTTGGTGTTGAACTGTTGAAGCCTGTTGTTTTGGGGCTCAATCATGTTGAGCCGCACCTGCTATGGATATCCATTGCCCAAGCCACGAAATAGATGCAAATAAGCAAACACCATACTATCTATGAAAAAAGGTCAAATATGAGATGCGGCAAATGTATGCAAATGATAGCAATTACACAGTAAATGTGTCTACAGTCTGAATAAATCACACAAAACGAAGACTTTGACATCTTTTACTTCGCAATCATCGCATAACCAAGCTCAAGCTGACGGTTGGGCATGACTTCGCTCAGATCCTCAGCGTAGCTCGGTCCAAGCCCTCGATGTAACGCTTTGGCCGCAGTGCGCCAAGAGGCGGCACGGGTCGCCGCCAAGTTCCGAGCCCAGAGTGCACACGCATCGGCCTTGCACGGGGTATTAAGGAACCCACAGGTGTGAGCCCATATGTGGCATGTTGTAGCTGTTTAATATGAACAATTAACCGGCCTTGACCATATTATTGCATATAATTTCACAATCTTTGGATAAGTTGGCTACACCTATCCATCATGTAATGAATTCTTGTACCAGATTTCGTCATCGTAAACATTCGCAAACAATGGGAACAAAAACACGTAGGCCATTATATAACATGATCACGGGAGCAGGTCCAAAGCTAGTTGATCTCCTGAACAATAGCTGTGGCAGTTTGGATGTGTCACATCATTAATAGTCAAGTTTTGGGGAAAGAAGATCTGGGCATGGCTAAGGCAAAGAAGACTCCAGTACTGGCTGGTTAAATACTGAATTGAGCAAGTTTGTGTGCCTTTCGGCATCACAGAAATATATAGAAATACGAGCACATTTCGAATTTTCAAAGGCCTCTCCCAGTTGTGCATGTACGCCAACCAGCTGCAGAAAGGCGGTGGAATCCTCTGGATGGGCAGTCACCTCAGGCGAGGTAAGGATCAAAAGGTTAGGGGCAGAAGGCGCATCCATGCCCCAGGCAGAGTCAACAAATGAGGAACGAATACAAGTGGAAGATGGTTAAATTAATTGACAATCGAATTGAACTGCTTGCAAGGGATCGTCATGCAACTCTTGCATACTCTTGCCTGTTTTTTTTCCCAATTGAACACATAATCCTCCAAAAGAAACGGAGCATCAAAGCAGCCTCTGAAACAAACACAAACAGAAGGGGTATGAACAAATCTGTCTCACCTCTTACATCCTTCAGTGCCAAAGAAAACATGTCGTCTGCCATGCTAAGGCTTGAACCCGCGTCTTGAGATTCTCCCGCAGCACAATCAGCTTCTGCCGCACGGAGATGGCTTCGACGGTCTCGGCCTCGCCATTTCGCAAAGCTATCGATGTCTCAAGCTGTTCCAATCCGGTTTGTGCAAGTTACATATGAATTATGTACAGCACGCATTTTATAGATGATATGTATATATTATATATATATAATTATATATATATTAATTATATTATATATATGTACATCTTAATCAATTCAATAACGTAACATGGGTACAGTAATTGGTAGTTGTAGTGCGTACAGCGTATGTATTACCATGCCGGTAATGCAGGCGTTTCTTATTATTTTGCATGTCTATCCACCTTGCTAATCCCATCCCCCGAATATTCAAGACTCCCTAAACGGATCCAAATGGTACCAACTATGTGTAAATCCCACGAACATAAACCACGATTTCGTTCTTTTTTAAACAAATATTAGGGGAAGGGATTATTTGATCTTACACATTCTTATACGATATCAACCCAGTGTGCCCAGCTCGGCCTCTCTAGAGGGTGGCGGGCGGGACACCACAGGTCGTACAGTTCGAAATTGCATGGCCTGCACTCATTGGCACAACAGCGTCAAGTTTTAGAACGATCAACTTGACATCACTGAGCATATGCGAAGATCCAATGGCGGAATATGCTCTCAGCAAAGTCACTGCAGAATGACCCGACCTGGTCAATTGCATGAAATAGCAGACTATCTTAATTTTAAGCTCATGTTATTCATGGGCCCTTGAACCAAAGAAAGCTGCAGCATTGGTGTAACCAGCCATCCAGCATCAATTCCATCAATTCAGAAGTGAATAGCGGAAAATGCACAAGGGAAGGAACCTGAAAGGCCTCAGGAAAGGGAACTTTTCCGCCAACAACTCCGCTGGGGCCGAAGGACAAGGCTCCGACCTTCACCAGCCTTTGAAAACGTCTAGGATTTGCCACTGGTCTCCCTTCCTGGTCAGCGCGCTGCCAAAGTATGCAGATTTCAGCATGGCATAGTTCTGCAGTGAGCTGCCAAAGTCCGCCCAAAAGCCCAAGATATCCCAAGATGCAAGAAAGTAAGGCCAGGGCTGTCAACAAGTCCTGCAGAGACACCAGGCTATCTGGCCCTTCTTCTGCAAGGATGGATGCCAATCCTGGCAACTCCTGACCAGACTGCAATGAGCTGCAGCTTTTGAAAGGTGAAGGGCCTGATCAAGAATAAGCCTTGCACATCATCCCTTGCAACTGTAAATGTGGCGCAGAACAACAGGGTGACAAATAAAATATATATCACATATCAACATATATCAATATAATGTTCTACGCACAATCAATCCACTAACCCACATAGAACAGCAAATTGCAAATTAATCCAACTGTGCACCACAATCCAGCATGTTTCTCCTCGACTTGCTGAATCCAACTAAGGGGTCAAGGTGAATTTAATCTTCCTGTCTGAGGCCTCTAGACTTTCCTCTCCACACTTTTTTTTTCCCACATTTATCCTCAATCTTAGTTGGAGTCTCGAACAGCTTCTGACTTGAGATCAATTGCTTTCTCTGCCGCAAAGAGATGTCAATGCCCCGCAAAGCACAGTCCTGACAGTCCTAAGTCATGGGTGAAGTTTGTCCGGAGGCCGTGGAGTACAAAGCCATGTCTGCATGTGTTGCACACACATGACAAAACCATAACCAAAACAAAACAAATTCTTCCAAATGCTTCAAGAATAGATTGCCAACTAATTATGGCCCATGCCTCCACGTGGTCAGATATGGCCAGAACACAGTAAAATCTGGCACAAGTCCGCCAGCCACACTCCATGCATTTCCGCATTGGCGACCATTTCAGACAAGGCGCGCTCTTGACAGCACCCCAGCACACCTTGAAATTGTGGGCTAAGAAGGGCTGCAGGCATCCAATGCATTCCAATGCCAGGCATCTCATGGCGTCTCATGGTTACCAAAATGTAATTCAAGCGCAGTCATAATGCCATACCATTCCGCCATCTCTCTCTCTCTCTATATATAAAATATAACTACATATAGGGGGAGGTACCAAGAATATGAGCATAGATGTCAGTTCTTTGTGTGAGAGCCGCTGCTTTGGAATTGTGCTTCGAGGCTGGAACACAAGATGAACGGGTAAGTGTAGCTGCTCCAGAGGCTCAACGGAAGAAAGCTGCAACAATTTCCAGCAGACCAGGTTTCATTGCAAATTTGCACATTCTCATTCTGGGGCATTGCAGGGAACTGATTATATTGGAAGCACCGACTCTACGGTATCTACAGAAATATTAAGTTTCATGCAAGGCCTCACAAAATATCACGGCAAAAACCTTGGCCCAACTTGTTCCAGTCTGATGGTTGTCTATACCCGTCACTAAAGCATCTTGCGCTACACAAGCTATGCTCTTGCCCAACTCAACCTATCTCCCTCTACCTCAATCCCAAGACTTTTCCAAGACAAGGTGCTTTCGCAGTCGGCCCTGATGCTTTGCAGTGGCCATCGCTATCGGAGCCTGGCCCAAGCTTTGATTGTCCAATTGTCCACACCAGGCAAGAACCATCACAGCCTGCTGAGCAGTCTGGGGAGATGCAAATAACATGGAAACCACGAGACGCCCATGTAGGGGAAATCCATGCCTTGGCTTGGCCAAACTGCAGGACAGTGCTTCATCTGATTTTTAGTTTGATGTTGGATGACTCTGGATGACTGGGAAACAGGGGCTGGAGGATTTCAAAACCAGTGAGCCTACTGCAAGCCATTCCAGCAGGCGTGAAACGACCTGTCAAGCTGTGATGCATCAGGGTCTGCACCACCGCAATCCTCTTTGCTGGGCATATTCGCCGCGACGCCTTTCCACTTCCGTCGCAAATGGTTGACCGTTGCTGGACTCTTGGAAGCTTCGGTAGTGGGGATCATGAACAGTTACTATGGCCCTTGGCCTGCGAGTGCCCCATGTGGTATGATTGTGCAAGTGCAAATGCATTCACATATCAGCTGCGGAGTGTTGAGTGTTGGACCTGCCAGAAAGAGCCATAAGCGCATCAGCCACCTGAGCTGCAGCGAAAAAAACGGTCTGTCTATCAATCAGTCAATCAATCAATGATCTATGTGTGTGTCTTCTTGTCTGTCTGTCAATCTACCTATCTACCTATCTATCCATCTATCTATCTGTCTGTTACTGTTTGTCTTTCTGTATATATATAGACCATATCATATATAATTACATCATTGTCAACTGTGCGCATCCAGGTATCCATGTATCAATCTACAGTTGTTACAGTAGGTGATTTTGTGTATTCCTTGTACTTACTTGTGTAAACTTATGCGCATACATACATGCAATATTGTATGCGAATATTGTATGCAGCACATATGAAGAACATGTAACTATATGTGCGTATTGCACATTCAAATTGAGGGAGACGCCTTCAAATACATCCACTGGGTTTTGAAGATAGGTTGCTCTGTGGCAAAGACCAGTTTTGTCGGAAACCTGTAACCCTGTATTACCGGCCTCTTCTATGATGTCATGGATGAATCCTATGCCAATCAAACCTCATGTTCATTCACAGTGGCCTACAAAATGACAGCACCGTTTCAGTACATCATCTAGCTGCTACTAGCTTGAATGTCAACTGAGCTCAACTTATCTTCCTTGTTGGTCCCATTGTTTCACCATGGTTCACCTAATTTGGCCAGGTGGCTCCATTGCTGCAGACCACGGGCAAGGTCGCAGTGGGATCCAAGAAGATGTGGTGTGAGTGAGGGATGGATGGAGATCAAGCGGATAAAAAAAGGTTCAGGATGATGAGTCCGGGTGAGTCTGTTGACGCTTGAATCATGAAAGCTTTGGTTCTTTATTCATCTTGCACATGGCTTCTCCATCATTCCGACTTCACCGCTGTGTTTCTGCCTCATAGTGCTGGATTTCCCTTGCAACAAAAAGACCATAGGTCCTATAGGTTCGGTGCTGTCAGTGCAATACAAGTCTCCCCTGGTTGTTTCCTGCAGGTTGTGCAAATCCACCATGCTTCTTTCTCTCTTCTCATTTCTTCAGTAACTTGGCCCAAAAATAAGCTTCCAGTGACACGTCAACACCACCTTCAAAGAGAATGAAGATCAAATCCAGCATCACATAATCACGCACAATCGAGCCATTCAGGATGATTCACGCTGCTAGGAAGGAGGTCAAGTCACCAAAATGTGAGGCTTCGCGAAGCTTCACAAATTGCCCCCGAAAAAGATTAGTCTACAATCCCATGATTCTTGAACCCATGGGAACCTAGAACCACAATCGCGGTACAACTCATATAGTGCCGCCCCTGTGAACCGAGCCTGCACCTGATCTGCAAAGACGGTGAGCTCTTTGGAGCGCCTTAAGACACTAAGATGCCTGTTGGAATCCCGTTGGAATTGGGGGGTCGATCCACCAAACATGGAGGGCGGGCCCATTAGAACAAAGCAACGAATCAAAACATGTCTGGAAAGATCATGAAATATCATGATGTACATGCCCCAAGAGCTGACATTCAATCCCCCACGATTGTCGTATGCAACCGACCTAGCTTTCACCCTCCAGGAGAAGGGGTGGAACAGCAAGAACCACAAGGACAGCTTCTGAAAAATCTGAAAGCACCCTGGTTTCAGAATGGCATGTTGGTCCCCATTTGCAGAAACCTTCTGAGATCAGCAACGTCAACGCTCTAGCCAATTGTCCAAGAAGAAATGCGTCCTGCACGGCGCACGGAATAGACTGGCAAAGTTCCATGCAGTTCCGGTACCTCGTTTCAAAAGCGCAGGGAGCAGCCGCCCTTTGTTCTCTCAGGTGAGACTGACTTTGTGTGAAACTCTTGCTCACTTGCCCTTCATCAGAATGTCGCCCAAATCCGACACCACACGTCTGGAGCCCTTGTTGTAGACCTGTACCAATGCTGGGGCTAAGTCCTTCACAATGGTGTTGTTCAGGAACTCCCTTGGAGGTGCAGATTTCCTCGGTGCTTAGGCCACCCCCTCCGTCAAGAAACACAGAATTGACAGAATATCAATGAACATCATTGAAATATATTGAGATGTATCGGGGATCATGCTTTCAAGCTAGACTATCTAGACTGGGATGGAAATCAAAAAGGTTCTAAACCACCAATGGATACTAATGGGTTATTGTACCCGTCGTGGGATCCCACGAAAATAGACCAAAGTTGGGTATCTGCTCAATTCTGGTCCCCCCAAAACAATGGATAGCGTTTCAGAGTCAATACAGTAAGTATACCCCTTTCAAAACAATACAACCCACCCCAAGAATTACATCGAAACATATCGAAACAGACTTCAGCTGCCAACCTTGCCGAGTTTCAGATTTGGATCGGAGGTCTGTGGAGCACTGGCCATTTCTCCCAGGCTCTTTTTGCCAGCGAAGGCTTGGCCCATGAGCTTCGTGGCTTCCGCGGGGCGACGTTCGGCTAAGGCCCAGAGTTTCTCCTTTAGCTCCTTGAATGTTCCGAACATGGGAAGGAGAAAGTCCATCGAAAATCCGCATATTTCTTGGGAATATCCGTCTGCAAATGAGGAAATGTTTGAGATGGAAGAGAAGTGTGGGTTATACAATCTGTAGCCTGTGGATGCTTCTGGTGTTTGGCACTGATGTTGCTGTTGCTGATGTCCATCCTCTATTGGGGGTTGCCGGACATGGCCATATTGCTTTGCTGCAGTAGTTTCTGGCAGGTCAATATTTTGACGGATCTCAAATTAGCTTATTTCAACAACTACGAACGAACTGAGGAACGAAACTTGCAAGTCCGCTCAGACAAGACTCTCGCCCCACGTTCTGATCCCAATAGTCACGCATCTGTGAGGCCTGACGCGTGGCAACGGACGCCAACAGTTGTCTCGTCAGACTATTTGGCCTTGACACCCTTGACGTCCCTTGACCCACTGAAAGATGTTTTCCTTCAAACATGTTGGGCCCCAAGCGTTTTAGAATCGTTTAGAAGCAATCAGAACGAGGTCCTGAATCCAAAGCAATCAGAAAACAACATGAAACAACAGAAAAATCTGAAGGCCATTCAATGTCATCTCTTGAGTTATGTCGAACCAATTCACGGGGTTCACAAACTCAGTGGAAACATCGAAGCTGGCTGTAGCAGGAACTAGCTTACACACGGGTCATCAAATAAAATGCGTGGTACAACTTTCTTCCAGGTTCTCCTGCCGCAAACATCCCCTTACTCCCAGCAACAAGCAACATCATGGGCCAAAATTCTATCATTAAACGATCAAATATGATCAAATCCTGCTTGAACTATGTAAGAAGGTGGGTCCCATAGATGTGTCAAATGAATTCAACTGATGTTTAAATATATGAGAATGTCTTTCATATTCTTTCCTGACTTGCAAATTACTTCATGAAATGATGACACATGATGACACTCTCAATCTGCCATGGCGCATTGCATCCCACCTGCTGGTCAAAGCTGGAGGCCATCTCAGCAGCTGCCGCAGCAACTTCATCGGCCGTTGGCTCGGGCATGGCGATGCCCTGTGCAGCGAGCCCTCACCCGCTGGAGCCAAACAGCCGACAATCCAAACTTTCTCAAACTTGCCCTTCATGAAGTGCTGGATAGTGCTGGGTTGGTTGAAGGGACAATTCATAGGAAAACCATGGAAAACAACACCAAAAAATGGAAGATTCCATGAATTTCCTGTAATTCAATTGCCTGCTTAATTGCTTAGATATTTAATATCTCCTTGAAATCATCAATGACAAGACAAAATGTTGGAAGGACGGACGATGCCATTCATTGGAAGTCCCAGAGGCTGGGGTACTTTTGGGATTCGGATTGATTGAATCCGACTAATTAGATCAAAAACAATCAGGCAGATCTGCGCAAAACATTTGTAGGCACACATGATTCAAGTTGACTCAAGTGCTGGACTAGATTGAACATGATTGAACTAACCTAACCAACCTAACTAACCCCAAAAACCCAAATACCTCACTCTACGTCATGGGGATGGTTCCAAGTCCTTGTGGAGCGGGGTCGCTCTTCAGGGCATGACATGTATTGCAGTGTATGCAGCAACAATCCTGTGATCTGACAACCGTGGCTGTCTACCGTGAGCAGCCGTCCTCTTGACTCTTGCACCACATGATGTTCAAGATTTTCTCGTTCATCCTCAGCGCATCCATCAACCCAAGATGATTTGCTGACTCTAGTTTGCCCTGCATGTAAACCACGGATTAACCCAATATTAAGAGAAAACAATCTACCTCAATGCATCCTGTATATAATCGAGCCGTGGTTGCATATCCTGTCTCAAATTTATACGCTGACATAGGCTGCTGGACGTTGTTGGCCTTTTGCAGTTGCCTTTTACATCATCTGAATCTGCTTGGGGCTGGGCAATGAGGCCAAAGTCTCAACTGGCAGCCATCCCTGATGAACGATGCAACCAAGCTGGAGGCTGACTGAAACTGAACAAGCCCAAGCACTCAATCCTTCTTGGTCTTTTTCACTTCGCTATCCGGTTCATGCAATAGTTTCCATGAGGCACGCTCATATCATGCATATACGCTGATGTATTATATTGTGTCCGTGTATGTGTATAATTGTACTGCAACTGTCGCCCCTGCATAGGCATAGAGACAAAGAGAAGGGGAGTGCACTCCCTGCCAATTTCTGCCGCCGCAAGCTCCGTGGCAGATTTGGCGGCAACTGAAGTTCTGAGACTGCTGCTTTGGTGTTCAAACGTCTTCTGGGATGTTCTTGCAGTGCCTCACAGGCATTCAGGTAGAACATGGTAGAACCCTTGCCTGTACAAACTGATCTTTCTCGAACTCGCGGCGCCTCATTATCGCGCTATTTTTCATCACATGCAGAACATCAAGTAACAAACGCCACATTAAACTAGCAATTTATAGCCATGTGACATGTTCGACCACAACCTGCACACGGAACCTTCTTCAATTGTTGTGGTCGAACGCGACAACCCTTCGGCAAGTTGAGCTGCTGTATCCTTGACAATGGCAAAGCCAAGGAACTTGCCGGTAGTAGCAAACAATGTTGGTAAGTAGTCTAAGCAGAGATGTAAAAATGATCAAAAATGACCCGAAGGAGGCCCACTGCGCTTCTAAAGTCTGGCATAAGTAGTCAATTTTATATGATACACTATCTTATAAATCCATCTTATGCGATCATAAATATATATAATTATATGCTAACTATATTCGGAATTATTCGGACATGTATAATGGAAACCTGTAGCATGCTAATGGATATCTGGCTCCTTTTTCCGGTGCTTACTGCAGTCCTTGGTGCTTCCCACAGCAGAGTTGCCACCTGGAAAACTGGTCTCCGAGAAGTGAGACATACTGAGACCAAAAACTGGGCGCTCACAGCGCTGCTTTCAGGGAAAAAAATGTCCATACAAAGATCGAAACGGATCGAATCGGTAAAAGCTACCAATTGAACCCAATTGAATCCAATTGAGGGATGGACATCTTGGAACAAGATGGTTTCCAAATGTTTCCAACCGCCCAATGCAAAGCTGTTGTTGAGGTCCTAGCCAAAGTTTCCATAAGGCTGTCAGGCCATTGAGCCACAAGCCTCAGAGTCATTGATGGAGTTTCCAAATGTTTCTAATTAAGTTCCATCATGGTTCCATCTTTGTTGGGGATGTATTGAATCAATAGTGAGCAGGATGTTGCATGTGTGTGTGCACGCCTGTGGAAGCCTTCTATCACGGATGAAGGATTCTACAAGGGGGAGGGGTTCTTTACAAGGATTTCATGTATTGAGGAAGGACATCGCTGGGTGCAATCAGTACCATGCACGCAGGCCTTTTGAATGTTGTTTGCCATCAAGTCATGTATGTGCTACTTGCTTGAGGTACTTCCGCGAATCACTTGGGGCTAGCTGCCGACCTTCAATATTAGCTTGTCTGGAAATACTCAGCAGCCAGAAACTGCAAGCATCTGACTTTGTTGCGATTGAATTCTGATCTTATCCGGTGTCTAAATCAGCTCGGCGTTTCATTGTGACTATATACTATATACTATCATTCAAACCAAAGCGGAACAACCCAGGCTATGGGATATCCGGGCTGGATTCAAATGGCATGTTGAAGATTGTTGGAGTATGATGAAGTGTTGCCTTTTCGGCAGGCCTTGAACAAAATTGAGGATGCAAACCATCTGCAACAATGCGGAGCTTCAACGTCCTGGTAACAAGTGTGACTCTCGCAATAGAATCTCTCATGGATTCTAAGGGGTAAATTAAGGTACTTGAGTAGTGGCTGCTGTTGCTGACTGGGTTGCACCCAAAGTTCACTCAGCTCAGCACGGGAGGTTGACCGTTCGCAGCTTTGGCAGGAAAGGCAAGGCCGTCGAACTGGGCGGCGCGCGCAACTCCCGGGAATCCACTCGCAAAGATGCAGCTTCGTGCTGCTAGAACAGTTGAATCATCCCAAATGACTGCCTGTTCGAGTAGTGCTGTTTAAGTACTGTTTCATCCCACTGTTCCACAACATTCAATGAATACAATACTGGTTGGCAAGTCCCATCGGCATGCGGCATGGCATCATGGGCCAACGGAGTCAAGTCTCACTGGTTGGATTTTTTACGAGCATTTACGAGCCAGGTTCCTCGTTCGAGTTGCTTGACACTTAGCTCCTTGCCACATATTTCGGGCAATGTTTGCCTGGCGGCCCATTCCAGCCTGGAAGACATGAGTTGTGGATCTGCTGGGGGTCATGTCTCATCTAGTTCTATGATGTTCTATGGCAAGTTTGCCTTGTGTCCTAGAGAGCGCTTCAACAAATCACAGGACAAAGTTCGCAATAGATTCAATAGACAACCTGCGAGGATGAGCGGAAAACCGTTTGAATTTTGACCCGGGCCCATAGCCATTGTTGTCATGGAGGGGCTCTGGATGGCGAGAAGAGAAGCAGCCCCAAGCAGTCCCGATCCCCCCAATGTACAGATCATCACAGATCATCACAGCATCTACGGGTAGTAACCAACTGGCTGTTGAGCAGTAAATTGGGGAGCTTGCCATGAAGGATCCCAGTGACTCCAGTTGCCTCAGCCACGAATGCTGGACCAGGACATCTGTTTTACCATCTGTTTTACCATCTGTTACTGTTTCCGAACAGTTGTCAGCCCCCAAGCAATTCTGTTGGACCCTAAGGTTCAAACTTGTCCGTAGAAACCTGCCAGGATTGCCAAGCATCCAACGCCAATCATGGTCGTCGTTTAGATTGAACAGTTGAACCGATTCTCTGACTTAAAAGGCAGCTTCTGAGATGCCGAGTCGAGGGCATTCCCACCCACTTCATCTATGTCGATGCCTCACTACTTGAAGGATGTGATCAGTGCAGCTTCTCCCCGTGGCTAGCACGGTCAGGTTGTCGTCGTGCCGATCCTTTGATCTGAGGATATGGCTGCATATTGAGGCTAGGTCAAGTCGTTCAGCAAACCTTTGAGCACCATATGTGCCTAAGCGTCTTGTCCATGCTCTTCGATGCTCTTGGTATCTCTTTGTGCTCTGCTCATCCCTGCATTGCTCGGATGCTTCACATCAAGCATCAAGCCGATCCTGGCTGACCCTGAGATTGAGCAAGTTGCGAAGCTACTCCGCCTAGCTCCGATGAATCTTGAGGCTAACACCCACATTGCGCGGAAGTCTCGCGACCTTGGATCATCTTGGATCATTGTTACATATATTGAATATCATTGATACATATATTGCCAAACGAAAAAACTTGCCGCTCCCACCTTGGACCCAAAGGAGAAACATATCGGGTGACCGTCCTTCCAAATCTTCCAAGTCCCAACCCTCTACGGAGGAGATTCCAACTGTCCAACTGCTCGTTTAAAAATAACACGTTGAAATCAAATTGTGAATTGAAGTATCTTGTGCGCGGCATCATCGGGGACTGCAGGTGCTACACCCTTTCTACCGGTAAAGCTTGGTCTCAAATGAAACAGCCAAGCAATGCCAAGCAACACTGGAGAGTTCCAATCGTCCATTGTGATGGGCCTGGAGGCATTAGCTTTATTTAGCTTCTGTCCGATTCACGTCTTTGATGCTTGTTGTTTTTTCGGTTGTCCTTGAATGCCAGATGCATGGTATATGATGGTATATGCATGGTAAGTTGGAACAGCCATCATTTCCACAAAGTTAAAGGATGAAGTGGCAAGCACACAAGGCATGACTTAGGCGCAGGCACTTGCGTGGCATGCCCGGCATGTGGCTGTGTATCTGACCAGGCTCAGCTACAATTCTCGTCAGCACCAAACAACATTGGTTGATTGCGAGCAAGTGAACAATCAGTTCAATAAACATGCATCTTGCTTCTTCATGAGATGGTTTGAGCATTTTGAGAACAAAGTGACGCTTGGAACTATCGGGCAAGAACAAGGATTCTTTACCAAACCCGACTGTTCCCGAATACCGGCCTCAGCAACTCTCGATCCCAAAGAAATGGCAACAGCAACTTCTCACCTCGGAACGGAAAAACACAGCTACAGAATGCACAAATAATGTATTCAGCACACGCAGCAGCTACTGGCAGTTAGCAGTGCCACCCTGCAATGTGCAACACGTTGAAATCTATGGAATATCGGGGCTGCCCTGAGAACTGGCGCGCGGTTCCCTGAGAGCTTTGCACGGAAGTGCCGATGGCAGAGACCTTTGTGCCTCAAAGGTTGCGGTGCGTAGGGTGCTTATCAGCACTGAGAAAGTTGGAACCTGTAAATGCTCTCTACATCGACGCAATGAAACAGGGTTATAGGCACAGAATATCTGGCAACAAGTGGTTCCAGTATCTTCATCTTATCATGCCGTATCAATAGGATTCAATAGGGACCTGACGTTTTGTGAGGGCTTCTGTCTGAGAAGCTTGAGTTTGATCTTCTTGACGACGTTTCCGGCGTTTCCTCTGTCCATGGCATCTTCTGTGCCGTTGCAGCGGGACGGGGAGTGCACTGAGTGCTTCTGTGAGTTCCGCTGAAGCCGAAGCAATGATATGACAGGCCAACATGTGGCAGTCAATATGCAAACCAACATATGCACGTTTGCAGGCAGTGCCTATAGATAGTTGCGAGCATGTAAGAACAGTGAAAGTGTGTGTGTGGATTGGATAACTGGATTGCCTAGAAACATAATCCTTGTGCTTGATTGCTTTCCTTCAAATTGCCTACCTGACCAAAAAATGCCTGCAGCCAAGACAGGGACAAGTAGCATCTAGGCAAATGCTCTCCATGGATGTGAACTTGACGGCTTTCCCGCTGTTGTCCTTTGTGTGGCACCATCGCTCTCTTCAATATCTTGAGTATTTAGCAGCCACCTTCGTCATTAGCCTCTCCAGCCTCGAAGAAGTATGTAATGCAGGTGTGTCTATATACAAATATACGACGCATGTAGTATCATGTATTCAGGTAATTCATCAATATAGTCATAATATATTATGCATTATATATTATATATATATGTGTGTGTGTTTGAGGTTAGAATTTGATGAGTATAATATATGATAACTATATACTAGGGCCTGATGACTTAGGCATTATGGGCTCTAATGACTTATTGAACCGTGGAACCTTCTGGTCTAAGTCATGTGGAGTGAAGAATTTCCCTGCCGACATGCCAAACTATAAAAAAAATCCTTTGACACCCCATTTTCCAAGCAACAAAAACCTGATGACTTAGGACGCCTTTTGTTGTTTTTTACCATGACTGTTGCCTAAGTCATATCTCTCGCGCGAAGGCTCTTGTGAGCTGTGGTCAAAACTTTCGAAACAAGTTGCAAATGCAGGAATGGANTTTTTTACCATGACTGTTGCCTAAGTCATATCTCTCGCGCGAAGGCTCTTGTGAGCTGTGGTCAAAACTTTCGAAACAAGTTGCAAATGCAGGAATGGAAAAGATGCAAGTTGCTTTCCGGCATGTCGGCAAGCAATTCTTCACTCCACATGACTTAGACCAGAAAGTGCCTCTATGATACACCAAAGTCAGTAGGGGCGCCTATGCCAAAGTCATCTCAGCCTAGCATATATATAACAAGATTTCCTTTGAAAGGGGTCCTCAGGGTGAAAGGGGTCCTTAATATTGTGGAGTCACTGGGCTGCACGCCACGCACGCGCGCGCTCGCGCGCCAAAAAAGCACCTAAAATGTACAATTTCTAGCTCACAACTGTCCTATCTCATGTGCGTTTCAGTGGCCCACCTTTTTCCTTTGTTGCCCTGGTGCCATGTAGAATCAGTGGCCCTCCTGTTGCCTTTGTTGCCCTGGTGCCATGTAGAATTTCTGGCTCACAACCCCACAAGTCCTATCTCATGTGCCTTTCAGTGACCCACCTGTTGCCTTTGTTGCNGGCTCACAACCCCACAAGTCCTATCTCATGTGCCTTTCAGTGACCCACCTGTTGCCTTTGTTGCCCTGGTGCCATGTAGAATTTCTGGCTCACAACCCCAAAGTCCGATCTCGTGTGCCTTTCAGTGACCCACCTGTTGCCTTTGTTGCCCTGGTGCCATGTGGAATTTCTGGCTCACAACCCTCAAAGTCCTATCGCATGTGCCTTTCAGAAGCCCACCTTTTTCCCTTGTTGCCCTGGTGCCATGTAGAATTTCTGGCTC
>BGPT01002212.1:79932-101644 GCA_003297045.1 Symbiodinium sp. clade C Y103 | reverse complement strand
AAGATGTGAAGATGTGAAGATGTGATGATGTGAAGATGTGAAGATATGCAGATCCAACTTTTAGAAGAACCCTTCGCTCAGACGCTCTCGGGAAAAAGGCAATGTTGGTAAATACTTAATACATGAAGAAGTTTTTGGATCAACTCTTTCAGCAGCTACTCTCAGGGATCGTCGCACTTGGAGAATCAGACGACTTTGTATCTGGTTGATCACCTTTCAACTAATGTTTGATTTAGCAATTTCCAGAGAATCCCCACACAATTAACGAAAACGTAGTACTAAGTACCTGTTTACATTAGTACCTGGTTAAACCACGCAATGAAGGAATCCCCAAGTTGAGATTTTCCACAAGAGTTTGTTCTTAGCCGTGTGGCTTGGTCTGAAACTCTGGCACTTTCACACTTTCATGATTGATTATTCGAAGGCAATTTTGAATGGTAATTTTGATCAAATTTGCAAAATGGTAAAGAGTGGGGTATTCCAAAAATGTGTTTCTATCATTTGATGGCCATTTTGTTCAATACCACACTCTCTACCACTTTACGATATTTTTTTTTTACCAAACCAAACTTTTTCGCCATCCCAGAAAATGCCAATGACTATCAATGACTCATGAAAAATCTCTTGGTCTCCTGGTGAATTGTTGATTTTCACTACTGATTGGTGGGTAAAATGACTTATTTGACTCTCAGGGCATTTGTCGCAGCCAAGTCTCCCAACAGTCATCCCCAGCAAAATCTGGGCGGAGGAAGCGTCCTGGCTGAGATCCCCAAGTCCGCCGTGCTGTCCATTAGGAGCCCGGCTGGGGAGGTCTCGGGAAACGTGGAAATTGGGGATTTCACCATCGAAAGCCCAGCACAATCTGGATTTAGCCAGGTAAGTTGGTTGATAAAAGGTCTAAGTGTATCTAAGTGTTGGATTGATGTTAAATATATTCTAATTATACTAGCTGGGGTCACAAACCAACTTGTGACTGGCCCGTTCCTATGGTCAACAAATTCATTCCATGCATGGGGATGTCATCCAAGCTATTCCGATCCATCATCTCCACATGGTGTTGAAAATGGAGCACCGCAAAATCCAATGTTTCATATCTTCTTGCCCATATCAAATGGAAAGACATGATGAATACCCCATTTTTCAGACCCAAGATATAGGATATACGTATATATATATATATATCATCATATATCATGATATCATATATCCAGACATTCCCAGGATAGTACCGAATGTGGGATTTGATACTTGGCCACCTCAAAGGTGACCCCCTGTCGGTGAAAAAAATCCTCTCGGGTCGCGAGGAACACAGTTCTGGCAGCAGAGGCCTAGCAGCAGTTTGTGCCGAAGGGTTTTCTGGGCGACGGCGGCAGGCTAAGGTATCTTGATATGGTTGCAATGTGGGCCCCCAAACGATAGCTAAGTTGGTTTATAACTCCAGTAACTATGGTTTATGATAATTATAACATATTATACTATAGTTGATGGGGGTTATAAACCAATTTATAACTGGGGGGCCCACATTGTGGTATATATGGTTAATATACCTGGGCAAATTACAACATCACCTGGCGACCTCACTAGGATGATAGTAGGGGTAAGTGTCCAATAATAGCCTTCATTTAGGTCAGTGAAGTATTTCAATTTATCCGGATAAGGTTAATTGAGATATGATGAATATATGGCTAATGCATGGTTAATATATTCATAAACCATATATATATATATATTACAGTAATATTAATAATTTGTCCCATTAATATACGATTAATACGTAATCCAACTATCCATAACCAGCTATCAATGGGACAATCCCTGCCTAAAGAACCCCCAGAGTCACCATTGGGAAAAAAAGTAAGGGATGATCCTAACATCTTTGGGACTATGGATAGAATGCCTAATTGAATAACTAGGGTGGTCCTGGTGCGGGATCTGATGGGGCCAGTTCTATATCCACTTCACCCGAATGAGGAATTTGCCACCAGAAAGAAAACAAATAGCCTAGTTTTCTTTGCCAACTTACCTATCTTGTGCTCCCTTCTTGTGAACATCAATTCCATCTTGATCATCTTACATTTTTGGTTGGAACAGTTCTTCAATGATGTGCGCCTCCGATAGATTCACTCCTCATGGTCGATCTGGAGGTTTTTTAGTTGGTTCCTTGAAAGAGGTATCATTTGGGGCAGCTACGTGTGATTATCATCCACAGTCGGTTGGATGTGTGACCCAAGCAGCAACAATGGGTTTTCCTTCTTGTGTTTCCGTTGATCTCCCTTCTTTGTTGGTTGCGAGTTCTAACGACTGATAACCACCATTTGCTTAAAGGCAAACCGATAACTGCTGCTTAGTATCTCAGCATCTCCAGCCTTTGATGCAGGCAGACTGTTTCAAACAGTTCCAATTTAACACCGATATGATCCCATATCTCACGTGTTTCTGTGCCTGTCTCAATCAATCCTCCCACAACATACCCCTTTTTAGACCCGCCTGGAACCCTGATAACCGGAAATAGCCCAACAGCTCACGGAACTAAACCAATGTAGCTATATGAGTAAATCAAAAGCTTGCTTGGTGAACAAATCACTTATAGTGCTTTAAAATTATACCGTAATACCCATAAAAGTAAGTAATCCCAACTATGACTAATCCTCCATTATTCCATTCAAATTCCATTGTTTTTCAAATTCACCTCTAAGTATTCCATGAAATTCCCAAATTTATCCCATGCAAATTCCCATTGGTCGTTGATCCGTACGTAGCAACGGCTCAGGATTTGGCCGCTGCCCAGCTGGACTTGGATCCAGCCTTACGGCTCGCCATCTGCGCGGAGAGGGCCTTGAAGTCGCGAAGCAAATGGCATGGACCCGCCGGGGACGACGGGGACTTCGGGGACTTCGGTGGGGGGATTTGAGTGTTCAAAATGATGCTTAACAGTAGTTCTTGAACGGGATTGAATTATCATTTACATCTTATGATTTAACATGATTTAGCCATCAAACATATGGGGATATACTTGCGAAATGATGGTCGATGAATCCAGTTCTGAACCAGCAGTTCATGGAATGACAGAGGCTTTGAACACTGCGCATTTGGAGATGAAAATCCCACCAAATGAAATCCTGCTTTCCCAAAGGTCCATTGTTTGGGTTTTTGTTTGATGATATAATTTGATCTTAGCAGGCCTGGATCCCAACAGGGAGTTTACCAACCCTCTAATGAGGATGCAACTGGACTTCGACCAACAAATCTGGTTGGGGTTGACCTTGGTGATTAAATTTGTATGAATTTGTGATTGATCAACACAAACGACGATCTTACTACCATCGTTAGGCCACATTAGAGCAACCACCAGAAAGGAGGTAGAAAAGTGGGAAACCTACAAACTTTGAGATGAGCATAATATTCTTCACGTCCTAGCAAAAGCGGTTCTATCGTTTTGGGGATCCCTATGTATGGGGTTTGTATCTGGTTGGTAGCTTTATGTTTTATAGCATGTTCAAACACATTTGGGATGATGATGATGATGATGATGATGATGGTGATGATGATGATGATGATGATGATGATGATGATGATGATGATGATGATGATGAGAATTGATCAATACAACCAGGGGTCTATGAAATATCCTATTTCATTACGTCAGTTGACAAGGTCATTGCACATGTAACAATTATATTATATCATGGGTTTTGGATGGGCAGTGGAATATAAATCCAACCATGTTTCCGAAAATATATTGGGTACATAATTGGATAAGATATAAATGATTTATGTCAATGAGAATCATATGATAATTGTTGTTCTCTGAACTCTGTATGTGCATTGTGAGTCCATTCTTGAAATTGACCATGTCAAAGTGACTGAAATTTGAATGGGAAAGTGCGGGGGTTTCTGACCAGAACACATTTCAACTACATACTGTGATTACTTCATAAAAATTATCTACTGTAGTCCTTTGTAGTCCTTGTAGTTTTTGTTCTTTGCAGGTCGGGCAGTGCACGACATTCCCCAAATTAAAGCTTAATTCCAGTAGCAACTGTGTCGAAGGGGCAATTTGCAGGGAAACCCTAAATTTGAAGGCAAGAAAAAGGCTTTATCCATGTTATCCATGTTTACTCTATTTGCATCTATTTGCTATCATTTCTGCGAAGTGGTGCCTCACTTCCCTGGCTAAGTTGGTTCAACCCCCCCGATTAACTAGCTCAATATATCTATAGAAATAAACCCAACAGTTAAAGTAAGGAACTAAACCAACTGCGCGATTCCCAACTGGGGCACCACCTGCTTCTCAAATAATCCTTATTTTAACACCCATGTGGCCCACATCTCAGGTGTGGCAGTCCCCGTTTTGCGACCCAGATCTCGCGCGTTTGAACCGCAGGATATTTCCAGTCGCTCCTCCGACCCTACGAGTCGCTACCGTATCTCTGGAGCCCCACCCTGCGCGAAAATCTGCGTGGCACTGATGCGGAAGACACGGTCGCTTGGGCGCTAGATGGGAGTTGGATGGCTCTACTTCAGTTCAATGATTGTCAGACTGTTGGCCAGTTGGCCATGGTTATATCATGTTATATCATGCGGTTTATAGTAAAATATATACACGTAATATGTATAGATATTATATATATATGTACATTCAATCAATTAATGATATCAATCATACATCTTCACAAGACCCGTATATATATATATAATTCAGAATGAATAATTAATAATAAGAATATACAGAAGATCAATAATAAGAATATACTATATCGATACACATATGTTGGTAAGTCCTGCTATTGAGTCTATCCAATATATCCAGCGGGTCGTCCTGCCAGTGGAAGGCCTGCAGATGCTTCCACTCTTCTAGGGGTTTAGTTCGGGGGTTGAACTAACCAATATGGAAATTTCACCAACAAACATGCAAGGTGCAGCACCCCCCTATATAGTTCAGTTGGTTTGTAACTCGGTTCACTACGCTGTATGGTAGATAAAACTATAGTTAATGGGGTGTCTAAACCAACTTATGACGGGCCGATAGGCCCACCTTGTGGGGATGATGGTTGATCACTAATCATTTGGGGGCATATGGAGCTTTCCTAAAATAGTGGTACCCCAAAATCATCCATTTTAATAGGATGTTCCATTACAAACCATCCATTTTTGGGTACCCCCATTTTAGGAAACCCCCATATGGTATATGGATAGAATCATTATTTACGAACAGTAATGGAATGGAATGGGGATTTGTAATGGGAAGATTGACTGGTGATCAAACCCACCATGGTGCGGATACAATGGGGATCAAACAGAATAAATATGCATTGATTGAACATAGGGTACTACAAAATCCCATGGTTTATCTTTAAGTGTTCCCATTGTGATTTTGCAGTATATCTGATGAAATGGACCCACGCCCACATGTTTTTTTGAGTCAAAAGTGGATACCTCAACTTTCAGCCTCTGTTGAAAATCGTGGCTTTGAAATCGCACAGAAGACATGGTAAAGCGTGGTAAAACCATGTAAAACCCTCAAGTGTGACCCATCATCTTGCCTGGGGCCTCCCACTTCAAGTGGACATTATCTTCTCCTCATCCACTGTCATCAAGCATGGGTTCCGTCAGCGTTTTTGCCACTGCATCTCGCCCCTTTGGAATTAAGGTACATGGAAGGATTTCCCAAGCCTCCTATTGTGGGTGATATGGTTACGGCATGTTATGGCCAATATTCTAGAATACTACAGGGACCACAATGAACGGAAGACTTCTGTAGTAGGTTTATAAATCAAATGTTGGTTTGCAAAAACATGTGATACAAGTCATACAAATCAATTGCACATGTGTAAGTTTAACCATCATGCCATCATGTGTTTTCATTGCTTGGATAAATCAGTGGTTGTTCTCCACGTCTTGACGTCAGGTGAAGGAACTGATGATGGAGCTGGAAGCAGAACCTCGGCTGAATGGTATGTTTAGCAACAAAGCATGAGGATATGTTGAAATCTGTTGAAACATGGTTGGCAGCAGGTTTCAGATAGTTTTCAGTGAACAACATTCTTGAGTGTGTAATGATCATGAAGAGCATTTATTCAATACTTACCCTAAGAGTTGGATTGTCCATGGTCAAGTTCCTTGGTTTTTTGGGGAGTTGGTGCAACCCATTCCCAAAAAAAGTCTGAACGTGGCGGCATCGCCTTGAAGGAATTTGCGGAACTCCGACACATTCTGGATGGAGCGCCAGCCTTGAAGGGTGTCGCCCAGCGAGCAAAAACACATGTGTTTGTTGTGAACCGTGGGAGAATGAATATTCATCAGGTGTTAACTGCGGCGATTTGCTACACTTCACTGTAACACATCACGAAAAAAGGACTAGTTTGATGTGCCAAGCTAACTGTAGCACTACAAACAAACCCGGCTTAGCCTGGGGGGGCATTGCCTGACAGGTCTGCATCACATTGGAAGATTATTTGCATGCGGCCACATTGGCGAGTTCTCGAGCACCCTGGTCGAAGACTCGGGCAGAGTGGCGGGAATCTCCTCATGCAGTGCCCATAGGATTGAAAAAACAGATGCAACATTGGCAAAGGTTGAAAAACATAATAACATAGACATATTATGAAATAGTTGATTTTTTTTGACACTAGCATTATATATATTTCTATACATATATATATATATATGTATATATATATATATATTACATTGGCATTAGCCATTTACGTCAATAAGACTATGTAACATGCACAGTTCACTGGATAATATAATATATTGTATAATGTGCCTCCATGTTTTCGTTGATCTCCTCAAGTTTAGAACGTAGTTGAGACTTTCATCAGAGTTTGCGTACGGCGTATGGGGTTCAACCGCGTTTGTGGAAAAGCTTGTGGAAGAATCATCCAAAGCAAGACAGAGGGGTTACCCCAAAATGCCTTAATTACAGTATATCCTTCCAAAATGGGATAGTTCATGTTGACAAATGAACGACATCCCATGGTGGCATGGTGGAGGATAGTGAAACCGTGCTTCCCAGGCATTCACTGTGGACGACTTCCATTTGGAGGCCGTGAAGCCCGCTCCACAATGCTGGAATATGAACCAACATTTTGCCCCAAATAATGGCTAGACATGGTTCAGTCATGGAGGTAAATATGTACCATCTAGCATATGGGTCACCTGTGTTGAGACAAGCACATGGTTGTGTCTCAGTGGGTCATGTGGTAGGCTTTGTTCTTATTGCGACGATCCCACTGGAGAGATCGGATTGGAAATCGTAGTTGCTGGGTGCAACCCTTCCAGTGGTGGCCTATCAAAAGCCAGGTGGATTGACGCAGTTCCGAACGGGTTTCAAACTCGAAATCACGATACAAAGTGATGTGCATCCTAGGTTCTAAGCGGGTGATAACGCTACCAGTTTACACACGCATGTGTAATCATGTACTGTATATATGTATGTATATTTATATATAATAGATAATATATAATAATTGTAATAATAATAATAGAAATGATAATAACAATTGTAATAATAATAAGAATAGTAATAATAATAACAGTACTATATATATATATTATCCTGAAATCTACTCCAATTAGATGGATATTGATATCGCCACTTCCCAACCATGCTCCAGGCGCTGGTGCCTCTGGCGGACGTCTTCAACCATCGCTGCCAGAAGGTGCCCAAGGGCGAAGCCGTGCGGGAACTTTCAGGCGCGAAACATGGCCGGCGTGGCGGGTGTCAATTGGAGGATGGGTTTAGGACATTGCAATGTGGGGCCCCTCCAGTTATGAATTATAAACCCCATCAACTAGTTCGTTATCTTGGTTTATGATCACTATATGTAAAAAAACATCCAGTTAAAAACTTATAGTTATAATATATTATTATCATAAACCATAGTGACATTAAGAGTTATTTGCACCAACTTAGCTATCGTTTGGGGCCCCACCCTTAAGAGAATTACTGCAGCAAGACAATCTGAAGATTGTATAGTCAAGTCTTGTTCCAAAGCTGTCTTTTCGGAGTTTCCAAGCTATTTGATTTAAGGTGTCAAGGTGAATTTGGCGGAGGAAAACATAATAGAAAACCCAAAACCTTTGATCAGTGGAAGCCCCATGAAAGTCCGATGACAGACTTTTCAGGTCCTCAATGTCCGGATTAAGCCGTAAGCCTTGCTCCACATGTTGGCATCAGACTTCGACGTTTGGTAACTTGGTTCAATGCATCATGGAACATTGATATATCAAGAGGATAATCTCTTCCCCCATTCGTATTCAACACCCCCCTAGAAACCATGGTGGATGTAAGGGAGTTTCCACGGATTGGGACCATTCATCATGGGTTTATTTAATACTAAACGGATGGGAGTCACGAACAAGACATGGCGAATGTGAAGCCGGGATCAATGGTGACCCAGTTGAAAGATGGGAAAATGACAGGATATCAAGTTTTATGACATACTGTATATATATATAGTATGAGCATGATCAACATATATCCATTTAAATATACATGAACGTATACATGTATATATATATATATATATTATAAGATATGTATACTTAGATCCATTACATATACTTATATCCATATATATATATTTATATAGATATCCAACTATAAATAGTAATGTACAGTACAACACACACATATATATATATATACATTGATAAACGTCCTATGGTTGGTGTAATACAACATGATGTATTTTTGCAGGTAAAGGATTGTTTGCCTTTCACAATCTACAGGTTATTTATGAAAACTGATAGTTTTATCTATGATCATCCATTACCTACTATCTTTCGTAATCTACTATCCTTTATCATAGATAATATAATGCTTTCAAACTGTCCATTTTGTGGCGTTGCTGCACATCAGGGCTCCCCTCAGCTGTCCAGGGAAAGCTCCGCAAAAACAGCTGGGCGCAACGTGGCTTGGTATCTGCCAGGGATGTGGGTTGACCAGTTGGGAGGGTGGTGACACAGGTCGTTTGCGGTTCGTGGTTCGTGAATTGATAGCTATAGAGCAACTAGGGTTTATATGGGTTGACGGTGATTATAGGTATTATTACTCAGACTTAGATGATCAACTATTTAGTACTGTTGCTTTTGCAATTTTTGATGGATATATCTACCCATCAACTTTTGAAAAAATGCAGGATATCTAAGATTAGCAACGCGTTCACTGGAATTATCCTGTTTTTGGGGATACCTTTCGGCAACTCCTGGGACGGCACAGCAACCAGGCGAATTCCCCAGGTGATCGCTTCCCAAAAAGCCCTTATGAGTTACAATGGGCGCAATGATGTTTAGGTTATAGTATGCTAATATATGCTAGAATAACCTAAATAAACAGTTTTCCTAACCCCTTGACAAGCCCTTACAATATGGGGCCCCCAAACGCTATGTTTGTTGGTTTATAAGCCCCATGAATACTATAGATATATCTACCATAGAGCCATAGTAAATCTACTTCTAAACCAACTTAGCTATCTAGGGGGCACCATAATTGGATCCCCCATGACAGCTCTGGGCCAATCATCAACGCGTTGCGACCGGCAACGCGACGAGGGGTGCAGCGCACGATGCCTTCGGCGTGTGGCAAGGGAAGGTGCCACCGATGCCACTGAGTTGCAACGGAGAGGATCCCAACTCCTCATCTCTGAGGTTTGGAAATACTTGGATCTCAAGATGTTTCGTTGATGTTTGAGTTCTCACTGTTGTTTTTCCTTGAGTTTGAGTGTCTCTTGATTCTTGAACGATCAAATCAAGCAAACTCTGTGTCACTGTTGTAAATGTGTTTGATTTCCAATTTCTGAGTGTTTCCCAGCCACAACATCCCCCATGGTGCAGCTTGAGGCAAATCGCGCTCGCTGAGACCACAGAAGTTCATCAGGCCCTTCCAGTTTTGGCTGGTTTAAGCCTTGGAGATTCGGAAATCCGGCCCCAAACATGTCAGATGTTCACAATCGAAAAATGTGGATTCAAGTATCACATCAAAAGTCTTACCATGTTCTAACCATAAAAAGTGGCGATGTTACAGAATTAGACAAGATGACATAGACATCAAACATGGGGTTCTACCAACAAGCAGTGGGGATCTACTCGTTGTAGCCCCTCTGGGAATCAAATATGGTGTGCTTCAGAATCATTTGTACACAATTCCCAATTAGCGACAAAGCATATTATACCGGAATTGATTCGAAGTTGGTTCAGTGAAACTGTGGTTGTGATATTAATTCAGACATTTTGATACCTGATGGACCTTGGTAGGACAGGAACGCGGCAGGCACTGGTCAAACCCTCCTTGTGATTACGATGATGATGATGATGATGATGATGATGATGATGATGATGATGATGATGATGATGATGAGGGTGAGGGTGAGGATGATGAGGATGATGATGATGATGATGATGAGGAGGAGGAGGAGGATGAGGATGAGGATGAGAATAAGGATGAGGATGAGGATGAGGAGAACGACGATTCTTATTGTCATGTTACTGTACATGATTTTATATATTATATCATGACTACTATGTGTTACTATTATTACTATAGATTGTGTAATCATTACAGTATCATTATAGGTTCGAAACTGTACTGACACTCTCTTCGAGGATGTACGAGGAACTGCATGTGCATATACAATATACATATGACTCAGAGGTTTCGATGGGGGACAAACTCAAGCGCAGAATTTGCAGTTGTAGGTGCTAAGCCATTTTTCTCGGTGGGCGAGATATTCTGCAAAGCTCGACCATTACATACAGAGACCATTCTTTGGCAGCCGTGGCAGATACAACCAACCCACCCATTTGGGTGACCCCTCCGTTGGACGGTCAACCATTCGATTTTTATGGGTCAACACCTTCAAAGCAAGGGTCATTTGGCTTCCAGGTAGTAGATAGATATTGTATATATATATATATGTTTATTTAACGTTTATTATAATGTTAATATAATGTTAATATAATATTAATATAATGTTGATATAATGTTGATATAATGTTAATATAATGTTAATATAATGTTAAAGTAATGTTAATATCATGTTGCTATATTGATTACATCATAATTTGTACGCCCTTGTTGTTTGGGGGTCACCTACCTAGTGGAGTATGTGAGTATGTCAATAGTTCCCATGCTTCTGCGCAGGCCAAAAGGTCTGGCACTGGACCTTCGGGACATTTGATGATTTACGTCTTGACGGCTGCTGGGCTCGCGTGGCTCATGTGGCTGCCTGGGGTGACGTTGGCTCGGGGTCCAAATGGTCTGTTGCGATGTCTACAATGGAAACCACCATTTGGGGATGGTTTATATAAGCCATCTATGGTGATTTGGGGGATGGTTTATTATTGGGTTTACCGGTTTACCACATTTCACCATTTCATTTCACCCAGTGGAAAATCTTCATTGGCCTTTTTATTTCATGGCCATTTGTGGTCCAATCCCATCCACTTTCGTCACCTAAGTATGGCCCTCTAAGGACCTCCCGTTCCACTCTAAAAACCTTGAGCCTACCAACATGACGAAATCGGTGTTCCCGGCCCAGTTGCAGTTGGTTTATTTTCCGGTTCACTTTTGGTATATCTAACATCTTAGTGAACTATGAGGATCATGCCATAAATCGCAAGTGGTTAGTAACTGGGATTGGTCATTTGTAAATGAGACAATCCACAAAATTCAACCCGATCACCGGGGTTCACCACAACAGGGTTGCCTAGGGATGACGTTAAATTGTAGGTGCTGCGCTCGGATTGGTCTCAGGACCTTGCCGCGAATGTGGAGATCTTCAACACATATGGCGAGTTCTCCAATGACAAGCTGCTGCAAGACTATGGATTTGTTTTAGTACCTGGTCTGGCTGAAACCACACGTATGTGGGACTTGGGGAATGAGAGATGTGGATTATATCGCACTATGATCCTTCCATGCCAGGCTGCATCGAATCAACAAACACTTGGGGATGTCGGGCAGAAACTGCTCCAGACCCTGTGTTTGAGCCAAGTCTCGGATATCATGACGATGGATGTGCACCTTAGCGGCTACTGAGGAAGTCAAACCCACAATTTAATCGCACAATTGTAGTTGTACACCTAGTTAAACTATGTTCCAATAGATCCTTCAGCTAACAACTAATTGGATGCCCATACATGTACCCTGGCTCCATTCGACAGATCTTCTGTGGTGTCTGAAAATGGTGGATTGACACTGGACACTGGCCATGAAATGATACGGAAAGTAACGGAAAGTGAGGTTTTTCCGGTGGTTTGGAGAATATCCAATATGAATATCCCACATTATTTGACAGACCCATCTCCTTCATATCCAGGCACCTGGAAAGCCATCCATTCGCCCTGGTCGCTAGGGATCAAGTTGTAGACTCCCACTGGCTAGGCAGTGGCTAGCCAAATGCCATGGTCAACTATCATCCAGGGCCCCATCAGATTTCGCCAGTCGACACGCCACCAAAAGCGGTGGGCGGACAGGAGCAGAATGCGTTCAACACGGTGACCCTCGCGCGCAGCTTCTTGGTTCGGGGGCTCAGTTTGCCCCAGGAATCCCAGCTGGGAATGTGAACAGCGATGGGGATACAGCGGTGATGTAGAGCTGGATGAAAAGGAGCAAACCAGAGTCATTTGCGGCGTACCCTGTTTGTTGGTAGGCATCTCATGTTACATGTTTTCATGTATCCAATTTTTATCCATACTGCTACCCAGATCATCCACAATCATAGGCATGTGAATAACCCACAGTTGCCCCAAAACTCACCGTGAAATCCGGGCAACTATCTCATTCATGGAGTTTCAGATTAATGTTTGCATCAAGTCATACCCATAGATCTAGACCATTTATATATAATATGTAGTATATGATTGTATTACATATAAAAACCATAAATATATACTACATAATATATATATATATATATAGAGGATACATTTGGGTTGTCCAAACATAGGGAAAATATATCGTAGTACCCAGCCTGGTTCGTTCCCCCCGGCACGAGCCCTGCCCATCTCGTCGTCGCCAGGAGGGCGCTGGATGTCGTCGGCAGATGGCCTGGGCCATGCGGCACCGGAAGATGTTGGGACTCACTCAGGTGCCGATTTTGGAGGAGGCATGATGGCTTTTGAGTAGGATTTTCATGGGAATTTCATGTGAGTTTATGGAAGTTTTTGGGATATCATGGGATTTTTAGTGGGAGTTTCATGGGAGTTTATGGAATGTGAATGGCTTTTAATGGGTTTAATGGGAGTTTGCGGGATATTATGGGATTTAATGAGATGTTTCATGGCAGTTTATGTTTCATGGATCATCACGGCATATCCTCAGCGACCCACCAAGAGCACCAATCTTCGCCGCTGCCTTGCGGCTTTCTGTTTTTTTCGCAGGAGAACAGCGATGATGAAATGGAAGGTGCTTTGGACATGTGACGTGCAGGGCTGGGATGAAAATCACCATGGTATTGAACTCATCCACTGTGATGCGCTCCTGATCTAGGCTCATCGGTTCCAACAAAACAGGCAGTTCTTGAAGTCTGTATTGAGTTGTAGACGGACTTCATCGAATTGCTACCCCGTGACATTGAGGTTTTTCCCATTGCCGCGGGAGATTCCCAGGCTTTGTTGCTTTTTGTTCAAGTTGGGAACCAAACTACAATGTGGGGCCCCCAAACGATAGCTAAGTTGGAGCAAATAACTCCAATAACCACGGTTTATGACCATTATAACTGTTAGTTGATGGGGTTTATAAACCAATTTATAACTGGGGGGCCACACATTGTAAGACCCAAGGGCCCAAGGGCCTCCTCAGGTGCGGAGGAGGAGGATCCTGAAGACGACCCAACTGTGGACGGTCACAGAGGCTTGGCATCGAGCATGACCATGGGAGTGTGTTTGAAAATGGGATATACAACGAACCATGATTGGGATATCATAGGGATATTATTTTGTAGCGTGTCAAAATGAAAGAATGGAGTTATATGAAGTTATATGGCTAGATCGTCCTCTAATCAAACATGGCTGGGAAGTTCCTGAACTCAGCATGGTGGTTTATGGGGAAACCGACGAACTAAATGATGGATTTTCCAGCAAAACCATGCAAAACCATATTTGATTATCGGAGGGTACCCTCCGGTATTTTTTTTCACGGCTATGGAATAGATGGCCCATTTCGTTCGATGATTTAGCTATGAAATATGGTGATTTTCCATGTCGACTGCAACAAATTCCCAGCGGGTATACTGTGCCCATCAAATGGCAGTTTCGTGGGGGTAAACCAACAATGTTGTGGGATATAATGGAGATACAATGGCGGTATACTAGGGTATATAACTAACTAACTACGGATCGGCTATTTGGGTGTGTCTGGAAATAGGGTACATCCCCAAATGGCCATCAAATAATACGCAAAATGAGGATCAATCGTCAGATTTGGGATGCACCAAGGGAGTTTGCGGATACATCCTATGTCCTATTCTCAGAGAACCCCAATGGGGTGCCATGCGTGACCAAACAAAAACTACAGCAGTTTAGGATGCAATCCAAATTTGGGAACTCAACGGTCAATTTGAGCCGGTCCCATTGAAACCACAAGGCCGTTCAGCTGTGCAAGTCTGGGCAGATCGTCCAATTTTTGCTTCAATCTCCACATTCATGAGTAATATATGTATCATGGTTAAGGGAGGTTTATGGTATTATATATGACATATGAGTAACTATATTTACAGCAATTATACAGTGTCAAAATAGGAGATACCTCAATTTTCGGCGATTTTCGTGGGAAGAACAATGATCTTATAAAGGTTTTTGGGATACCCAAGCCAATCAAAGCCTGGGAAGGCATCAGCAGCAACTTCGTGACATTTTTCGAGCTTCCAAATGCCGCGGCTCCCCGGAGATCCATCGGAAGGAAGTTGTGGCCCGTGTGGCCGCGACAGCTACGAACTTTGCTGGCAGCACCTGGGTGGCGACAAAGGGAGAACAAGGTTTTTTTCCATTTACCCGTATATTCAATTAAGGCAATTTGAATAGGGAAGATGTGGGAAGATCATGAACAAAAACTCAGCAGTTCTTTCAAAGTTCTTTGGAGTTCCCTTTTCAGACCAAAATGTCCTTGCTGTGATTTCTTTGGTATCCATGACAAAAGCGACTAAATTTCTGGTTTATCCTTTCTGAACTTCAGCATTGGCTGGTCCAGAGGTCAAGGGATAAAACGTGCTGTCCCTCATGCACAGTTACACCGCAAGATACCAAATTCTCAAGTCATATCAGGTTTTGTTCCCCTACTTGATGATAGACAGTTTACCAAATCACCAACATAGTTAGGTCATCCGAGGTGGTGCCCCCTAGATATCAGTTGGTTAAACCTCACATTCATTAGCAATCTATGGAATACCAGAAATCCTAGGGACCTACTCAACCAACCTGTCGCAATTCCGAGCTGGTGCACCATCATTTTTCCAGATCTATCATAATTTTACCACCATTTTTCCACAATTAGTTTTTGTTGATGAAGTCCGTCTTTTTCTATGGAAAACCATGCGCCTTTGGCCCATCTTGGCAGACGCATTGTCCGCCAATCATCTTGGGGCGAAGATGGCAAGGTATTGTCAACTCCCGGCAGTAAGTTGGACAGCCAAAACTGGCAGATGAAGCAGAACCAGAGGAGGTGTTGGCTGGGAGGAAAATTCCTCTGTAATAATGTGCAGGTTTGAATGGGAACATGATCTGGGTCTGTCTGAAGGTGGGGTATACCTTCTAAATAGCCATTTGATGGGGAAAATGATGACTAACCAAGGATTTAGAGGTACCTGATTTCCAGACAAATCCATCTACAAACAAGGGATTGTCCATTGCTATGTTTGATTACCACAGGATATCTGAAAACGGGGCACCCCATTCCATCCGTTGATGAATTGTCATGTTCCTTGTTAAAACTGTATGTCTACCCCATTTTCAGACGCTGCCAGGTGTCCCGGGACTTGGGTTGGTTTACTTTGGTTGAAAACCTATGAGATTTGAAGAGCTGGAAAACAAGACCTGGAGGGTTTGGAAGATGATGTTTGTATGGGTGATTTTGGTCAGGGGATCTATAGGGGTATGTGAAAAAATGTCAAGCCACTTTCTGCGCCAGAATACCCTGATAAGTGTTCTTGAAAGCCTGAATGATATAGACTAGGTGTCAACCTTGTGTTTTTACACGTGTTTACTCTCTATGTCTCAAACACGATCTGATTGACAGCCAAGTGACTTTAATATTGCACGTCGGAAGAATATCTAAGAATGGGATGCGTGAATACTAACATAGTGACCTTTTTGGGTCCATTGGGTACCGTTATGACTTGACCCAGGTCATATTTGGTTCTAATACGTTTCCGATTTTGAATAACGGTGTTTCCAATGCAGGACTTCCAGTGTCATCTTAGATCCGGATAATCCTTCCAGAACTCTGATGTACATGAACCCAATCCAATTCATTTTCAGAATTTCAGATGGTGCATTCGGCCTCATCTTTTTTTGATACACAACAACCGTAGCATCCGTAGCATCAGCAGTCATGAGATCCCCTTGACCTGAGTAACTCCACCTAGAATGAAAGTTAAAAAACGCGCTTAAACATGCTAAAGCCCCATGTTTGATGTTCCCGTATTTTTCAGATGGGAGAACCATATTTGTTCGTGGTTAAACCTTGATTTTTTGATGGTCAAACCCCCATTTTTGATGGTTGGGCCGGTTCAGGCTCTGGTGGAATTCCCGCGCACGCGCCTTGCTACGCCGCGCCCTGCGACGGCGTTGGGCGCAATATCCAGAGCCCTGCGAGGTGCACGACGGGAGGGTCAGAGATTGGTCAATGGTCTGTTTCAAGCAATGGTAATAGTATACGTAATAGTAGTTCAAACACTAAAATATAGTAAGCAAAAAGTATCAAACACAAATAGTCAAACAGAAATAGTCAAACACAGTCAGTTTTATATAGTCTTAAATTACATGACTTTAACAATTTGAGTAACTTTAGTATATAATTAGTCAGTGATACAGTCTAATAGTAGCTTTACCTTATAGTACTCAAATCCACATTTCTTCCTCCGTCGACTGCAGCCGTCCAGGCCTCGGAGGATCGTCGACGCTGGCGGAGTTGCGCGGAGGCGAGAGATAGCCTGGGACTCAGAAACTTGGATTGATAGCTGCTGATTGAAGCATGAAACAGGCGGATTTAACATGCTTTAACCATGAAAGCTGGTGATTGAACCATCAAAACTGTGGATTGAACCATCAAAAAACAAAGATTAAACCATCAACAATGAGGATTTAAGTATCAAACAGGTGGTATAGAATGAGGATCCAATTGGAATATCATGGGGAGATTATCCTCCGGTGTCATCAGCTACATGGCTAGCTGGGAAATCTTCGAACTAGCGAGAGAGGTTTAGTTCGCTGGAAAAATCATCGAACTAATTAGATAGTAGATTTTCCAGCAAGCCATGTTTTATCACCAAATGGTAGCTTCAAAATAAGCCAGGTGTATTGATTCAGTTTTTCGTTACATAGCGGTGGTTTTGCCCAAAACATCACCTCGTTGGTCGTTTTGAGCCATTCCTAACCGCCAAGATTGTTTCTTTTTCCTTAGGTATTTTGAAAATGGAACTAGCTCATTATAGGCCAGGGGTTTGGCAAATGTCCTGATTTTTCACATCCAAAAAAGGGGATACAATCTACAACAGATACTATAGAAGGTGATGTTCAAAATCCCCAAAACAAAACGTTTACCAACCTCTGTGCTGGGGATTTCACAACCAAAGATCAGACAGATCTAAAAAACTCTTGATTCAGTCGACCAAGAAACGGCGATTTACATAATTGCGGTATGTCTTTCAACTAATGGGGATGTAATCAGATCATAACTGTTGGGTGTGTGTGTATATATCATACAGTTTGGAACGTTGATGGTGCAAGAACGGAAGTTGGGCGGCGTGGTCACCATGATCCAATAATGATGTGTTGCTTGCTTGGCGGGAGGGAAACATTGGCATATTGAATATGGGATACAATATACATTGATATACAATTAATATGATATAATACCAGAAAAAGATGTGTAACTATATTGGATATAGATATTTGTTTTTCTGGAAATGTGCAATTCATCCATGAAATGGGTAAAGATGCAAAATTCAGGACCTTAGGATACCCTATACTTTCAGACAAATCCGTATTGCATTGGACAGGCTGTACTTTTTTGGGTTGGAATGGTCCAAGACAAACTTTCACTATCCGCTAGCAGCGTGTGTTTGGGGAAACCAGGGTATGAGACCCTATAATGTATTTATATAATTATATAAATATACCCTCTGGTTATTTAACATAGCCATGGAAAATGGCTACTTTGGAATGATTTTCCCATTAAAACCTCCATTTATAGGGGATTTTCCATGGCTATGTTAAATAACCAGATGGTACATATAATATATATATATATATACATATTTATTATATAGTGGGATTACTAGCTTCTTGTTGGTTGGGTGTGTAAAATGGACAATGTTTTCATGATCCATCTAGTGCGTATTTTCCCCTTAAACATATCTAAAAATTAGGTAGAAAATGTCATCTTGGGTTCCTGGGATGTTTATGGCATTGGGTTTTCCACAGAATTTGCCCATGTGATGAATGAGGGGAACTGGCTGGCTTGAAAGCCCTCAGAAATTCACCGACCAGCTGGTCCAAGTGGCAGAAAATTCGACAGATGTTGTGAGATACGCCAAGTGGTTCCCATCCTGCGCAAACTTTACATTTGTTGAAAGGTCATATCCCTTTCACTGGTTCATTAAGCCTACTATCTTGGTCAGGGTATTCTGTCGAGTTGGTAAATGTTGATAGTTTTGCCCCTGTTGACTGGCACTCTCCACATCTTTGGTGTTAAACCTGCCTTGTGCAACGAAGGAATTGGGGAGAAAGAGATCTTGGCCTCTTGGATTGCTTGGTAGGTGTGAAAAAGATTAACAAGATACCAGGTACCAACAACGGGCATGTAGAGATGACATGTGAATCCCACCCTATTCTGGGTTGATGTCCAGGAAATTATCTACAAATGGTGGAAATGATCGACAATGGTGGATTGTCCATATCTATATATATATGTCAGTTCACTGGAGATCACTCAGATAGTTTTCCTCATGATCCCAACACAAACGCGATGTCAGGTGGCAAGTGCCGGGAGACCAATGAAGGTTTTCCAACATGTTGGCTTTGGGCAGGATCTGTCCTTAGTTCCAGCGACCTCACTACCCCACCAACAATCAGGGCTCATTAAGTGCTTACCAGCCAACAGCCAAACCCCACCAAGCTGTTCAGGACTTATTCACCATTGGGGAGGTCCACTTGTCATTTTTTGGGATGAATCCCCGTTGTTCACCATGGGACCTTGCCGCCCCAGGAACACTTCTTGAAAGATGTGTCCAGCCCTCTGAGTCGCAAACGACGGATTCTGCGGGAAAAGAAGTGGCGCGTCGCGGTGAAAAAGATCTGGGGATTGGTTTTCAAAATGCCGCCATTTTGGGAAACCTCCAAATGATCGGAAACTATGACTTCAATCTTCGGGAATGGGATTAGATGGAGTAGTATGTGATGTCATGCTGATTGGAAACTAATTCCATCCCCCGATGATATGAAATACTCACTGAATAATTTAAGCCATGAATAGATCCAATACTAAACATAGGGGGGAATTATTGATATTAGGGAAATGGATTTATATGAAAACCACAAGAATCGGTTTGGAAGATGGTCTTGCTGTTCGATATTTCCGGTGTGGAATCTCACATTCTTAGATTTCTACAACGTGATACACCATAGTTGTTTTATATGCAATATAGCCAGGGCTTATGGTAGATATCTATAGTTAATGGGGTTTATGAACCAACAATTCAAACAAAAGTTAGGGACACCACGTTGTCGAGTGAAATCCACACTTTTTGCACAGGCATGCATAGGCCGCATTTGTTAGATTGTGAGGGTTCCAGGTAGAAGAGAAAGTTAAATGATGCATGCAACGATGCCATAAGTTTGTCATATGGTGCACATAATAATGGAGATAGAATTGGATGTATATAAGTACAAGCAACACTATGTCACAGTATGTATGAAATTGGGATATACCCTCCGAATGGCCATTTAACGTGGAACATGACGATAAACCATCAAAGTTGGGGTACTCGATTTTCAGACAAAGCCAGAATGATTCACATCATGGTTTTATGATGTTTTATGTGTATATATATACACCCTATAGTCACTTCAGTGTATATATATATATAGTTTAACATAGTGTGTATATATATATACGTATACATTGTTCTAGGTAAATTATAACGACCTCACTGTGACCTCACCGGAATATATGGTTAGTATAGGGAATCATCCCCAAATGGCCTTAATTCAAATTAGTGAATTATAATAATTTACCCAGATTGTTTATCATAATATAACATAATGTAACATGATGTAATATAATATAACTTAATGTAACTTAATGTAACATAATATAACATGATGTAACATAATATAACATAATATTATAACATAACATAACATAATGAAACATAATATAACATAAAATAACATCATATATATACATATATATATATATATATACATATATATATATATACATATATATATATATACACACATTCTATTTCTACATACATAGCAGATTCTCAGATGCATACTTTTGTCCGTTACATTTCATTCCATTGGTCACGGAAGACATGCCAGGTGGTTCCTCAGCCAGACCTGCAAGAAGATTGTACCTTGACCTGTGAATTGCAGTGAGTCCACCTATTTTGGTTACCATTTGTTCATAGCTTACATATGGAGAACAAGCCCAAAAAACACCAAACATTGCAGGATTACTACAACTCAGCCACATAGATGCTCTCTGGCCATGGCATGGACCTGGATTATTTGCTGCGGTTTGAGCACGTTGTACAGCCCGCTTCTAATTTGACTTGGTTCTCAATTTTGAAACCAGCAATTCGTTGCTAGTTTTATGTTCATGTTGGTACAAGATGGTGCTCCAGTTCGCTAGCTAAGTTGCTTTACAACTGATACAGGTCGATACAACTCTGGTTTAATGATGTTTAATGATGAATGCATATTACGTTTGGGGGCACCGCATTGCGAATCATATGGAAAGGTTTTCCCGGGATACGGACTATGGGCACTGATCGACGGTAGTTCAATTGTTTTACTTCCAAGCAAAATGGTGGTGTCCATTGTTGCTTATGTTTTGATGANTTTTCCCGGGATACGGACTATGGGCACTGATCGACGGTAGTTCAATTGTTTTACTTCCAAGCAAAATGGTGGTGTCCATTGTTGCTTATGTTTTGATGATTGTTGTTATGAATCCCTTCCCCAATTCATATTAATTCAACACTTCCAGAAACCATAGATTAGAATGGTTTTGTCATAAATCATTGTTTTGTTATGATGATGGCATGAATTGANCCCTTCCCCAATTCATATTAATTCAACACTTCCAGAAACCATAGATTAGAATGGTTTTGTCATAAATCATTGTTTTGTTATGATGATGGCATGAATTGACATCGTCATTTTTTCCCGGGATACGGACTATGGGCACTGATCGACGGTAGTTCAATTGTTTTACTTCCAAGCAAAATGGTGGTGTCCATTGTTGCTTATGTTTTGATGA